>RJWM01001457.1:0-155289 GCA_004363535.1 Dasyprocta punctata | reverse complement strand
GTATAATTTTAGAGAGTTCATAGGGGAACATGCAACATTTCAAAGAGCCCATCTAATTATTCAAAAGCTTTCATAAAAGTTGGAGGATTTATCCTAATATTTCCCCACCTTGTACAGTCTACAAATCTTTGAAAGGTTTCAGACTACTCTGACATTTGGAAATAAAATAGATTGGGGAGGTAAGGAAGCTTTGGTAAATAGGCAGCCAACCCATGATTATCTGCCCTTTTAATGCTTCAGATGATGTCATACAAGTTCAGCAAAGTGTTCTTTTCCATTTATAGCCAGGAAATCCTGAAATCTCTTCCCTTAGGAGGATCTGAAATCAAAAAAGGTCAATTCAGTGAAGCTCACCTAAGGCAAATAGACATTTATTTAAAATCTTCCCTCACCAAAAGTCATTGCTGATGGTTATAGAAATCACTATTTTTTGTCAACAGAGCTTGAAAGGAGGTACAGTGACACCTTGTATCTGAGTAGATGGTTTTATCATTATTATCACCTGGGTTAATGTTTTAACTTCTTCTCATTAAGTTGATTGAAAAGTTATGTTTTGTAAACCCACTCAAGTATTGGCATGTGATGAAATATCCATTAAGTTTTATCTATTCATACAAAATAAATTACAACATTGAGTCACTTTTGCAAATTATTCAGGAGTAAACTGCTTTTCTTTCAGTTAGTGAACCGTTTGTGTTCAGGGGCTGAAATTATCTGGATCACCCCAGCCTTTCCTTTAGCTTGTGCCCTACAGCTTTATTAGAATAAGTCTGTATTCCAAGGGAGGGAAGGGAAGGGAGAGTTATTAAGGTTAAGTGGGTTAACAAGAAAAATCCTTTTAATCCTCAGCATATCATCAAAATATTATAATATGGGCAGATTTCCTTATAATTCTGTAGGGTTTACTGTAATGGAACCACATCACTTTTTTGACCAGTATCAATTCTTAGTAGATGCCAAAATTCAGATGGCAGTTATAAATGCTGAGACAAGCTCTCTGTAGCCTGTAATCTCAACTAATCACAGCATCATAGTCATTAATTTGCTGTCAGCTGTGAGTTTTGTTGCCAAAGGCACCTTTCTGAGTGATTGAAATAAAGAACATTGCTGTGGAAATTTAAATAAGGATTTGCTCTGACAGTCCTCCATCATGAGAAAGGATGCATATCAGAACAGCAAAGTGATTAAAGGTAGGGCATGGAGACATGGGAGAAAGCCCTAAGCACAATTTACCAGATTCAGGAGAGAATAATGAGCCTACCCACTGGTCCTCAGTTTATTATAGTTTCCTAACACACAGGCAGCGTATGTCATCCCCACCACCATCACCAGAGACTCTTGTGGACCCTACCGTAAGTAGGGAGATATGAAAATACTAATCGTGTCTTTATGTTTCACATGATTTGTACTGCACAGAGAAGCAGGCTGGTGGAGTGTTTCTGGGACCAGCTGAGATAGGCGAGCTTCTGTGGGAACCTCATCATAACCCTCTAGTCCTAGGAGTGGGATAGGTGAGCACCTGGCCAGTCTTGTGTCACTTAGAGAATATTACATAAAACTAAGATTTAGTAGTCAGAGAGTGCTTCAGTTTAGAAAGAAATTCTTTTTCTTCTTCTATATAAACACACACCAAGCTAGTAATCAAGGTGGAGAGATGACTCCTTTTTCATCAGCTTTCCTTCCTTGGACCGTAAGTGTTGAAGCAGTGTTTGAGAAGTACCAGATACTTAATGTAAGCATGGCTTGATGAACTTTTGCCCTAGGGAGTTTAACTTCTAGGGGAGAGAAATAGACAATGAACAAATAAAACCCTACTCTATTAAACCATGATGAGTGCTGATGGAGGTCAGCAGGAGCAAGTAACGGGGAAGCGCAAGTCATGGTGCCAGGACAAGATGTTGCTATTCTTATAAATAGTCATTAAAAACATCTTCTCTGAGGAGAGATGTGAGGCAAGTAAGAGCCAAAGTCACATAGAAGGACCCTTCCAGGAAGAAGGAGGAGCAGGTGCAAAGGAGCTGGTGGTGAGCATACAAGTAGCAAAGAGGACAGTGAGCTCCAGCAGCGGCCTGGGCCAGGATGGGAGGAGGTGCACCAGAGTGAGAAGTGGTCCTTGCAAAGGAACCTTGGCATGGAAAGTTCCTAGAGCAGAGCAGGGTGATGTTGTGACTCCCTACACGTTCACTCTGCTTCTGGGACAAGCTAGACAGGAGGGTAGCAAAGCTAAGGCAGGGAGACAAGGTACAAGGGAGTGGAAGAGGCTCAGACCTGGGTAGTGGCAGTCTGGAAAGACAGCATCCTCCAGCCCAAGGTCTCTGCCTAAACCCTTTTCTGTTTCTCGCCTCATAGCCTGAACTCCACTTCGTGCTATGGTGATTGTTCTGACTTTTTAAAAGCAAACTATCACAGAGCAGAGTGAAACATAGCTCCTAGCATTCCCTGGAACTATCATAGTAAATGCACTCATGAGAAGATAACTCGATGTCTACAAACTGCATTTCTGAACTTGCTAAAATGTGAATTATGCAACTGTGTGGGCACCTTTTTACAGACCTACTTATGACTGACTCAGTGAACCAAAGCTGATCTGCTTATCTTGTGAATACATATTTAGGGACATTTAGTGTGTGGATTATTGACCCAATAGACCAAGACAGATCTATCTTGTAAATATATATTTAGAGACATTTTAATATGCAGATTATTACTTTGGTAAAGTGTAACCACTCCCTTAGAGCTATGATGGGCCACAAATGCTTTTTTGGAGATATTATAGTCCATGTGTCAATGTTATGGTGACTCTGGTGTGTTACAGACCTCTATGAAATTTTAATGACATCCATATCTCACCATGACCTATTGCCACTTTTCCTAAGAAAAATATTTGACTGGGCTTAAAATTTCCCCATAGTGCTGCAGAAAAGTCTCAGAGGACCAGTCTACATTAAAAGACTTACAGCTTGAAATTTATTCTCTTTAAAAAAATGATGGTACTTGTTCTCTAATTAAAAATGATGAATGGTTTTAATTTTATTTTTCAAAGAAAAAAATGAAAGTATCAAAATTTAAACAATGCACCCATCCTCCGAGTCAGGGTGCTCCCTGTCACTGGATATCAGAGAGGATTAAGCTTTTCTTCTTTATTTTCAACTTTGTTCATTTTTTTTCCTAGAGCCAGCTAAAGGTTGAAATAAATCATAAATAGCCCTTAGCAAGTCAGAGGAAGAGCTCAAATTCAAGCTGTACCAGAAATAATTTAAAGAGAAAGGCTTTGAGAAATATAGAGGTCTTTCGCCTGCCTCTAATAAAGACATGTTGGCCATTGCCTACTTGCAAGGAGGAAGTTGAATTTTTTTGCAGCATTTGCCACAATCTCAGAAGCCAGGGCTGATGGAAGAATTAGAAGCCAATAAGTGTAAAATTTTAATGGTATAAAGCATGTCATTAGCCAAAACAAGAAAATAATTTAAGCAGCATTCTGAACTTTCAAATTTTCATCATTTAGATATACTACTTGGAATCATTTCCCCTTGATCGGTCTGAAGTCGTATATGTAAGAGCCTGAATTATGTACCTTTTATGTATGTATTGTCATAAAAATAGAAACCAAAGGAGTTTTGAAATTAGTTTGCACTGGTATTAATGTGGCAAGGACAGGACGAGTGTATACTAGAATTCGTGTACGTATTAATCAAAAACCAATCACTTGGACCAATGTTAATAACTAAGAATGAACATTTGGCATATTAATTAGCCTCCTCTTGGCAGTGTTTATGCAAAGCATAAACTAACCCTTGTGCTGTTGCTGAGAAGGGTCGTTCTGCAAAATGTATTTCCTGAAGCTAGATCTCTGTCAATATGCACAGAATATTTTTGAGAATTAAAGTATATAATTTCTTACTTATATAGTTAAAGAATGGAGAATTACAAATTAGAAAGAGTTTTGCTAAACACGTGCAAAAACCAAGAAAAGACCACTTATATATTTTTGAACATCTTCATGATTTGTGAAGAAATCAGCATAGAGAAAAATCTCCCTAGCATGCATGTATAGAGCCACAGCAATCTTTTGGGGCTCTGAGGAGATACACTTTTTCTTCCGTTTATCATTTGACCACATCACCTGTTTCTGAGTGGGTTCTCAGTAAACATTTAATGAAGGAATAAATGAGAATTCCCATAGCTGTCTGTATGGACCAATTTAATCCCTTCCCTCCTTTCTCTACAAAGCAGTTGGAGAAGAACTCAGGGTCGCCATAGGGGCACAGTAAGTACCCACCTCCTTATCCGGCAAGGGTTCTTTGACTCAAAGATTTCAGTACTAGTTCTATTTTTAATTGTATAAACTCCTTCTAAAGAAGGAGCCAAAATGGCAAAAATGTAGAGCGCAATAAGTAATACACTAGAAAATTAATGGTCTCCATCAAAATTCAACTTTAGTAGCCATCACCATATAAAAATCATAGAATTTCATAGTTTATACAAAATTGATACGTTCCCTAATACACCATTCATCTTGTATAGCATCTTCATCAAAGGGTCACTTAGCATATGTGTGCAAGACTAAAATAAACAGGAGACTGAGGCCTTGTTCAGTCAGTGCTGACTGATGAGCTCTGATATTCACAGTGGTTAGCCTATCAAAGGCTTTGAAAAGCAAGGATGAAAGGAACAGGTTTGGATATGAAATGTAATTGCTAATGAGTTTATATATTGCCTATTATTTTGGCTGATAGAGAAAATAGTATGTAAAGTACGGAAGAGTGTAATACGCAGAAATTTCTAGCTCACTGGGTGCTTTGTCTTTCACCAGTCTCTTTCTTTCTGCTTGTTAGTCGCATTTTGTGATTATTAATAAAATATATGAAATAATTTTAAACCACTCACTGCTGGGGTGATAAAATCATCCATTTAAAAAAAATCACCTTAGTAAGTGTCATTCTTTTGGGAAATTTACCGAATTGAAAACTGAACTAGATGAAGTGTGAAAACATTTTTATGACTTGAACATTAAAGAAGAGATTCTGTCAGTGTGGACTTGGTTCATTGAGGGGCCTAGAAATGACCCTATTTTCTCAATGAGGTCAGCCTGCAATCTTAATCGTGGAGACAAACCCTTGAGTTGTTCCATGCTTCCCTGCATTCTGTGACACCTTTCTCCTTTCCATCGCAACTGCCTCTCCTTTGTCCTGAACACTGCTCTTAATTCTAGGGGAGGTTTGTGCTCTGCATCTCTACAGTCATCCTCTTCTCCACTGCCAGACCAAGCCAGACCTGCTTCAGTGCACTTCCTACTGAAACAGCCACCTCTCCATCACCTTGTATGACTCTGTGCCTTGAATTAACTCAAGACTCCTCTGCCTGGCATTGGGGCTGCTTTGTGCTCTTTCCCACCCCACCTTTCTGGGCATTTTGAGGCCTGACTCCACAACTTAGCAATGCTCAGAGGAGGCTGTGTGGTTTCTTAACTTCATACCTGTGCTCAGGGGCTTGTCTGCCCCTGAGTTCCCCTCTGGCATCTCTGCCATTCCAGAAATCCAGTCCAAGTCTTACTCCCTCAGCATTCCATGGTGTCCTCTCCACTTTTACAACCTGCCTTCCTACCATGGATTGCCCACTGCACATTCTCTAAGTAGTTCCTGATCTTTAGATTATATCCCAGATTACGCCATTTATGAAGCTATCTTTCTCTGTAGATTTTCTCTCTTAACAGCAGTGACTGCTTCTAAATATCTTTACATCACCAGAGGAGCCTAGCTCATTTCCTGGCACACAGTGGGTCTTCCTCAGCATTGGCATAATAATGAATACATTATTGACCAACGCTTTTATTTTATGAGTCCTGAAAAGAATTTCAAAGCATTAAACTGGGGAAAAGGAGAAGAAAACTGATGAAGAACAGCATTTGAAATAAAGTGTGAATGCTTAGTTTTTCCCATAATGCTTCCATTAACCTAGTAATTAGTGTCAACAGACTTAAGCATTTTAATGTGTCCAAATGTAAAAGAAGAAAATTGAGATCTTTGGGTTACTATTTTAATAAGGAAGATACGTATATTTCACCTCAAATTTATAAGCTGGTAAACCCTTGAAATAGGTATTCTCATTTATATAGGAAAGAAACGGCCAGGTCTTGATTCTGTTAGAATAACCATACCCTCTGGTTTGGCCTAAACAGCCTTGGCTCATGTTTTAATGTAATTATGAGTAGAACTTCTTTTACATTAAAAAATATCCTAATTGGACAATACATCATAACATTGTCTTAATTTTTATATTTGTAGGTCATTAATCAAGGTTGTCATATAGCCCAATATTATATGTAAAAGTGATTCTGAATTTCTTAATTTGAATACCCATGTTTACTAATTGAATTATTTCCCCAGTTGTGAGATTCTACTTAATGGGGGAAAAGTCCTCCTTAAAAGGTGTCTGAAAAGTAAAAAAATGCCACAAAACTGAGAACAGTCATCAATGTTGTTGTAGTACATTTAGATTTATTACAGAAAAATGTGAGATTAGTATTGCTATTAATTTGCTCATGTAATTTTGTAAAACAAATATGAAACAACTCTTTCGCCTCACTGATTGTAACAACACCAAACTTTATTTCCTAAGAAAACAATGAAAAGCAAATTGAACCTTCCAAGTTAGTTATTAAACAAGGTTACCATGGGTACATTTCTTTTACAAAGAATCTAGATATAAAGTGAAAATTCCTTACACTACATATCAAAATGCTGACATTCAGTTTTTATTTGAAGATACTCGTGATACACATTCAGAGGATTTCCTTGCATTACTTAAAAGATGTTTGTGAAAGGTTATGTTTAAGGTGAATATTTGCATATCACATAATACTCATCCACTGACTTCTATGCCTTCAAAGAAATGTTTTCAGAGAGGTAGAGAAGTGAGAGCCACCTTTTCTACTATAAAGCAGATTTCATACAAGAATCCTCTGTTGCTTTCAGAGGCAGTATAATTTAGTGGAAGGAAACCAACAAGGAGGAGTTTGGCCACAGTTCTAGCTCCATCTCTAAGGTGGACCACTTAAGCTTTGCATCTCAGCACTTGTGCATGTGAAGTTCATGGGCACAACTAGCATTCATTATAGAGTCACTTGTCAGCACATGCTTCTCAGCCTGACTCCTGTGAGGAAAGGGAGACATTTGCATGTCAAATCCTTAATTTTTTTTTTTTACAAATAGTTTAACATTTCTCGTGCAACCGCCCCCATTTTATGGGTTTTAATATGAAGAGTACACCTGCAGTCATGTAGCACACATTGGTCTATGTCTAGTACCATATTGCACCAATTTCTAATAAGTAGCACACCTCTCCATCAGTTTTCTCTTACTTTAGCTTTGGTGTTCAGAATGAGTTAATTCATATACATTTGCTGGTTTGAAATTGTGGATATAGTCTGCAGGAATTAGAAAACTAATTAACTTGTTTGAATACAGTATTTAATATTTTTAATTAGAAAAGTCCAGGAAAAGAAACTAGTCTAGACTTTCCCCACCATATTATATCATCTCCAACATGAGTACTGGAATCCTCTAAATTAATGTTTTATATTGGGATGTTGGTGATTTGTCTTTATGGATGCAAGCTATCAGTAGCGCCCTGATTGGTAGTGACATGTTCAAGTCATTGACATCCACTGTGGATTGAATAATCTAATATCCTATAGTTTAAAACAGACAAATGTGAACAATATCAATGATGTGTTATGAGTCAAGTCAAGTACTATAGTAAATCCAGGCTACACTTCTGAGGTTCCACATAAAATATTTAGGTATTATTACCTGCTGTTGTGCCAACTGACATAGCCATAGCATTTTGGGTGCCTTTTCTTTTCTGTATGCTCTGCATTTCCAAGTAAAAGCACAATTTTACCACTTCATTACATTGTTTCAGATTTATGCATGAACCTTGGCCACATTTCAGAACAACCTTCATAAGTTTTCCAGAAGTAAAATTGTTGTATCACTGCACAAAGTTATTAAGATTTCAGAGAAATGTGTATTGACGAATTGTTTTCTAAAAAGAGTTGTATTGCATTACAGTATCACAGGTTACATATAAGAATAGTTTCACTAATGTTCTGTGACCTTATTTCTTTTATTGTCATATAATTTTCATTTAAAACCAATTGTAAGGGGGAGGAAGGACAGGGAAATATTATACAGTGGGTCCTAGACTACAAGTACGAAGGAGATTTGTGTTCTGTTGCATTAAATAGAATGTCTATAGATAACGCTAAAGTACTGGATGCCTTCAAACAGTTAGAAGAAAGGATTTTAAATGTTTTCACCACAAGGAAATTACAAATGTTTGAGCAGATAAATATGCTTATCTTAATTTAAACATTACATAATATGTGCATGTGTTGCAACATTACACGGTACCCCCAAATATATACAATTTTTATGTACCAAAACATTTAAAAAACCAAGACCTAAAAGATACTCAGGTTAAATACTCTGTCTATAGGAATGGTACAGTCTCATCAGTTTGGACAGTGGGCTTAACAGTGCAGTTTATTTTTAATGCACACCCACTCTCAGATCAGTTGTATATTCAAATACAGGTCCACAGCAGAAGGGTAGCACAAACAAAGCAAATTTAAAACATTCAAAGTTCCAAAGTACAAAGATATTTCAAATGAAATCAGGAATTTTCCCCTAATTAGGCACACTTTTTCCCCAAAATCTTCTCCTTCTTCTATCCTCTGTTTTGTGTGATAGCCCCATCGCCTATGCAATTAAAAGAATTGTCATATACTGAGCATTTGCTCTGTTGCTAGATTCTTAACTGGGTGCTTTAGAGATCACCTCTGATGCTTAAAACATGCCTGGCTCCTAAGAAAGTTGGCACAGGCCAGAGGGCTCAGAGTGATTCCTTCCTGGCCCTTTCCTCCAGCAGCCAGGGAAATGACTCAGCTCAGCCTGGAACACCTTTGCAAGCCAACCCCACTCATCCTTCATAGGCAGTAGGCTCCTCAGTCATCTCGCTGCTCTGTCCCTGCCACCATCACCTCCGATGTGGTGTGTGTCCTTTCATACAGTGATTGTAGAAATAAGAGCACAAAGACACATTCATTGTTTGAACTCTTAAATATTTGACAAACATAGGTTGCTCAGTTTTCACTTAAAGAAATATAGGGCCTGGGTTTCCAGCTTCCATCCCCTCCTCTACTTGTCTGGTATGATTTTTGTTTGTTCTCAGTTTGAGTCTTCCACAAAAGTCTGACCTTGCTCAACATCAAGGGTCTTGGCTTATGCATTCCTCCTTTCTAAGTACAAAGTACATGATAGAATGATCAAAGCAATGACTTGGCCTACATATACCAACAGACTAACACTTTAAAGGTATAGTTCTTCAAGGGGGCTTAGAGCTGAAAATCTTTAGATGTGCTCAGACTTTTCAAAGAGTTGTTTTGTTCTTCAAACTGAATATTAGAGAACTTACAACCAAATGTTTTCTAGTTGAAATTTGAAATTATTATTTACTATTCTAATAAATGTGTCAAATATATGATGCATGAACACAAACACTCGCAAAACCCCTGACTCTATGCCTTTATCAGCTAGTAGGGAGTTTGGGATGTGGCAGTAGAGCACATAAATCTTCAGGTTCATTTTAAACTGAAAGAAAGATGTCAACAATCAGAATGAGGTTTGCACGTGAAGCACTGGACAGTAATATTTTGAAATACATAACAAGTAATTTATGCCTACAGTCATTCTAAGTGGAGGAGATTAGGAAAATGTCAAGATGAATGGCACCAAGTTGATAATCACTTTGGATGAAAGAGGAATGGCAATTCCACAGGTGATCAGATTTTAAATGACCAGATTTTGTTACTTCAGAAAAGACATTTAAGGCAATACATTGTGTTTGGTCTTGATGCAAGTTATTATAGAAGCTACTATTTTGGAAGCCCGACCTAATTGTAAATTAGAGTTCTGCCGCAGAATTTATTCACCAACCACAGTTCAAACTGACAAATGTCTCAATACCTTTTTGCCCCTACTTTGATTTTGTTTTTGCCTACAAATAGATACTTCCTTTTCACATTTCTACTTGTTTTTCGGTAGTGAAATGTTAGAAGTTAGATCTGAAATGTTTCTCCTTTGTTCTGCAAAACACATTAAAACCATTTGTTCCCCTCACTTTCCTGAGACGATCGGGGTTTTCAAGTCATGGCTGCAGCCCAGGAGGAAGTGAAGGGTTCTATAGGAAGCAGTATCCAGAGAGGAATTTGATTTAGAAAGTTTGTTTTTAAAAAAAAAAAGAGAAGAAAAAAAAAGCATGTACTTTTAAAAAGAGAACTATAAAATAAATGGAGCTCTCCTTTCAAATATAAAAGGATTACTAAAAGTCAAAGCATAATAAGAGATAGTAGAGATTGAACTTTAAGATAAAAGTGGATTAACACATTGTGTACAAAGAACAATGAAATGGTGTTTAAACAGATGAAAATTAGAATAAAGGGAATCTTGACCAAGTAAAATATGAGCCCTAAGAAGACTATAGAATAGAGAAGCACATATGAGTTACTTGATAAGGAAAATGAAGCCCGTGGAGGTTAAAGAATCACCGATACACCTTGTGAGTACCAAATGCTGAATGAAAATGTATTCTCTTTTTTAATAAGCAAGTACTTTGTAATTGTAAAATTAGTGACACTCATTGTTCCTTTTTCTTTATTTCAATTCCTCATTGGCAAGTAATAAAGTACATAGTCTTTTCTAGAGTGTATAACTGTCAAGGGTATATAATATGTCACCCTCCTTTTATAAACAAACTATAGCTAATACATCCTGCAAAGTGCAATTGCCTGTGAATTATCTTACAAGAGAGGTTCTAACACTCTCACATAGCTATTGGAGGGACAATATGTTTCCGAGGGGATGTTTATGTGTAACTAGAGGATGCACTGACAGCTGTTGTGTCTTTCTAAAGCCAGGAAGTTGATAATCCTTAAAGAATTTTTCCTTCCTTTGACTTGTACAGAGATATCTGCCAAATAAATCCACTTGTGAATTCTCTTCAGCAAAATTGTAAATATGCTTTAAGAACTTGTGAATGATTTTGTTGAGAAACTGAACAGAAAACTGGCTGCCACTGTGTTTTCAACAGTAAGGATTTAATCTTTCTGTTCTGAATGCCCAGAAATTAATAAAATCTCTTGTACCCAAATGAAAATAGAAGGGACACCATGGTCCGTTTCTCTCTTTCCAATAACCCAGGTGACCAGGCCATTAAAATCTCCATTTCTTACTGTCTTCTCTCTTCACTTGATGGTCTGAATTTCCCAAATAAAGCACTTTGGGATTTGTGCACCTTACAGTAGACAAATTTTTTTCAAGTAATGCAAATAATACAATCTTACACAATAAAATCTGGCATGGAAAGAGTAAACAAATTCATGAACAGTAACTCACATAGGTGCAACACATGTGACTATTCCATTGGTTTTACTATCTGACTCTCACAGGGAGCCATGCGTTTATGTGATTAATGCCAGACTGGTCATTTCGTACATACACAAGTTCTACTCTTCCTGTTTGCCAAAAGCAGAGCAAGCTATAGATTTCCCTAGGGACTTCTCTTGGCTGTGAAGAAATTGTTTTGAAGAAATGTTTTTTTATGGTCACTTCCTACCACTTCTCATAGTACTCTTGACTACTTGCATAAAATAACAACAAAGTACAAACTTCCTTAATGTAATAATTCAAGATTTTCCAAATATGATCGATATTGTATCAGTTGCATGAAAAAGATTCTGGAAGATTTTTTAACTCAAAAATTACTTAGCTCCTATTTCAACTACCTGAAATAAATTTCCTTCATTAATTATTTGTTTATTATCCCCTAGATATGACCATCCCATTAATTTGCAAAACAATCCTTCAAAATTTTAATCCAAATAAATTAAATATCTAACTGAGCCATTCTAATTGGAAAAGTTATGTTTAGGTATATTTAGAATCATCCAGAAGTTGGCTCAAATCAGACTCGACTGCTTAGCACTAGAGTGAGCTTTCCAAGTCTTGAGATTTTCATCTAGGAGAAAAAAATGACACTAATAATATGTATCTCTTAATATTAATACATGTGAGAGCATGTAGTGTGGTGGCTGGCACATGTATGACATGTATATGCAGTTCTTATGTAACCTAGGGTTTTGGAGCAGAAGAGATGAAAGTCTGCATCAGGATCAAATTAGGCCCCTCTCTCCCATTCAGCTGTGGCTCCTTTTCCCCACCTCTGCACAAACCTCATATTAGTTGTGTGTTCAGTGTGTGTCTACTGAATAACATATATTTTTAAAGTAAAATGAAAAGTACACATCTTTTTAGATTAAAGTAGGGCCAGGACTTGAGGTAGAAGCATCTGTGGAAAGTGGAACACAGAAGTGAATCTGAAGAGTATATTTAAGAGACAATATTGAAAAGACTTGGTAGCCGGGCGTGGTGGCGCACACCTTTAATCCCAGCACTCAGGAGGCTGAGGTAGGCGGAGCGATGTGAGTTTGAGGCCAGCTTAGGCTACAACGCGAGCGCAAGGCCGGCCTGAGCTACATAGTACGACCCTGCCTCAAAAAACCAGGGCTGGGAGTTTGGCTCAGTGGCTCAAGTTCCTGTCTGGCAGGTGCGAGGTTGTGAGTTCAATCTCTGGTGCCGCAAAAAAAAGAAAGAAAAGACTTGGTAATTGTTGGGATATGGAGGATGAGGAAAGTCCTTGCAGAGTATCAGGTGTTCTAATAAGCATAAATTACTGAAACTTAAAAATAAATTATGCAATTCCAATATTTACTAAAATACTTGCTAAATACTGTACTTGAGTGTTTCATTGCCTTTTAAATTTTGCACAAACACTACCATCAGGAGCTTGTCTCAGTCCTTAGTTTTATAACACCATACACATGCTGTCAAAGATTTACAGTTGTACTCTGTGGTCCCTCAGTCCTTATCCGTGCAAACAGAATTCATGGCATTCCTAAAATATGGGATTAAATGTGCAGCTCCCAAACTTTTCACTTTTCACATCAAACTGAATTTTGCTTTTAGGCCATAAGATTCTGAAACACTTTCTGCTTCTCCTATGACATCGTGATGCTTTCCTTTCAGCAAGCTAAGGACCATAAATATTTTTGAGCAATGTGATGTTTCAGAACTATGCTGACATGGGTAAGCCAAAAACAAATAAGGCACTGTCTTCTATTAAGGTGCTTACAGAGTAAATGTGGAAACAGGAAGGCATATATAATTACACTGTGAGATATTCAGAATAATAAAGTACAACCGTGGTACAGAGAAGCTAGAGGCTGACTCTTTGGGGATGTCCAGAGAGGAAATGACATCCAAGCAGAACTTGAACTTTGAACAAGATGACCTTTGAGACCA
Organism: Dasyprocta punctata; assembly: GCA_004363535.1. Taxonomy (NCBI): domain Eukaryota; kingdom Metazoa; phylum Chordata; class Mammalia; order Rodentia; family Dasyproctidae; genus Dasyprocta; species Dasyprocta punctata. Next base: position 141,868 of record RJWM01001457.1, on the reverse strand, counting down.
GAGTGAAGACAAAGGCAAGCTGGAGGACTTGAGATGCCCAGCAGGTTTAGGAAATTGCAAATAGTTCCATCTAACTGGAGAGTTATGTTATAAAAAGTGAAAAACAAAATAAATAAAACCATGCAGAGAGGCTAGAAAAGGGCCATATAAAGAGACCCATAGGGAAAAACCTTTTATGTCATAATGGGAAACTTGGATTTTATATACAGGTAATGAGAAGATATTTCAGAGAGGCATGATAGAATTCAGACCTGTATTCCAGATGAACCCATGTCTGTAGGAAAGTGAGGACTAAATCAGAAGAAGAAAACTCAAAAAGGAGAGACACAGGAGGGATTCGGTTTTTGTAGTCTAGGTGAGAATATGCAAAGGACTAGACCTGCAGTGTTAGAAATGAAAAGGGATAGATTCAAATAAGTGAATAGATGACTCCTAAAAATAAGCACAAATTATTTAGGTAGACTGTTATCTTTCTCTGTGTGACAAGTGCTTATGAGCCCAGTCTTCTTATAGTCAGCTACTGACCAAAGTCATTCTGATAAACATGACATTCCAGGAATTCAAGACCATCACATGTCAAATTAATAAGTGGAGCAACAGAAGGGAATGCAGTCAGGTTTGTAAGGACAGAACTGTGAGCACCTGTACGAGGTCTAGCTCTAGAATGGTCCATCTCGCTCTATGACTTTTCTGTTTCCACTCGTATAGCTCCCAAAATACATGCAGGTTATACTTAGCTATTTGAGGTATTTATCCCAGGCTAATCTACAAGTAGGGGAGGAGGGTAAAGAGGCTACATTCATCCAGTTGTTTTTCCAACTGAAGAGTTTCAGTAGCTTTAAAGGAGAAAGCATGAACTTAACCAATTCTCCGTAGGCATTTAGCAAACTAGGTAGTGAATTCTGTGAACCAGAAAAGCTCAGGGGATTACAGGAAGCACACTTCTAAAATCCTACAACATTCATTACCTTGTGTGAAGAAGGTATCTGAGGACTAGGGAGTGATTATTTCACTAAAAAGACTTAGTTCTACAATAGAGTAGCTAGTATTTTAAATTAAACACACAAGAAGGCACTTAAACTTCATCTTCTGCTTTTGTGAAGGAAAGCAATGGAAGTCTCAATGGACTGCCCCTGTGCTCATGAGAGTACACTACACATTCTGAACAAGAAACTTTTCCTTCCATTTCTCTTTATCAGTGAGACTGTGTTTATCTGTGTGCATGAACACATGGCTGGCAACACCTAGGAAGGAAAGAGCTGCTGTATAAACTGAGTGACAGAGGACTTAGGTCTACCCACTGTGTGGTCATGAACTGAACTTTCATTCACGGTGGAGACTCAAAATTTCTTGAAGTGCACATTTTCCTTGAATGGGAAGCTTGGAACCACTAGACAAACTCTGATTACAGCAGGCTTGCATCCATTGCCTCTGTTTGCCCTACCTTCCAGCCTCAGCTGGATTACTGTGGGAAGCCAGATTTTTAAGACATTAATTTTTTTTCTAGAATACAAATCATGATTCTTTTAAAAAAAGAATTTCCTTTGCCCTCCTGCACACAACAGTGAGTGGCAAGGTTTTCTCTATCACGTGTATGTTTTCAACACTCGTTGTAACCCCGGGAAAGTTCTCAATCACCTTTCATCTGCTACAGATACGGACAGTTTAAATCAAATTTTTCATGGAGTTTTCTTTAAGTCCTTTCTTGGATACAGCCTTTACATCTTCCTGTTGAGATTCTACCAAGACCTAATAGACTCCATCATTAGAAAACATTTTATATACTCAAATTGACTTTTCCTATGTCGAATTTCAGTCAGTTTTTCCTCTCCACTGCCCATTATAGAAGTAATTTGCAGAATTTCTGCATTTTAGCAAGGAGCACTCAGAGAGAGTGACTTCCTGGGGGGCTAGATACCCACCGCACTGCTGAGCTAGAAAAGACTTAGCAGTTTAGGACTGGTATATATTCAAAAGGGTGTGTGCATGCGTGTGTGTGTGTGTGTGTGTGTGTGTGTGTGTGTGTGTGTGTAAGAGACTCAGAGAGTATTTCTAGATTTCTTGTGTACATAACTATTGACTCTATGTATTACCCTTACTTGTATCGCTTTATAAATGCCTAGACTCTAGTTCTTGCATAGCTCTCACTGTCCACACACATACTTGACCTAGTGTAGATAATCTGCTAAATTTGGATGCACCTAATGGTATTAATAGACTAAAAGCAGAGAGATTTAACATTGGAATAAGTCCTGTACCTCCTTTTGCTTTTAAAAATAGTATCCTATTTAAATTCAGACACACATAGAATTGTTTTGTATACGTGTTGTTGTATTTATGCACTCATGCAAACGGTACTTATTATTTTACATTGTGTAAAGCACTACTGGGTTAAAATGCACAATTTCTGTCCTCAGCAAATTAGTATCTATGATTCATTATAAGTTCATGAGTAACAGATATTCAGTTTTTTTTTTTTAGAAAGTGCCTATCTTGAGATAAAACTGAGACAGTAAAAAAATAATTTCTGACACTGTCCACTCCTCTAGATTTTTTTTTCCCTCATGTAACTTCTCAAACTCTTTCCAGATTTGGGGAACCCTGAATTTATGTCTCATATGTGTTCTCGGGTTGTCACCTCATAAAATCTGTCTTTTTTTTTTTTAATTAACTGAAGATTGAACCCAGGGCCTTTGACCTTCATGATGAGCTATATCCCCTGGCCCTTTTTAACTTTTTATTTTGAGACAGGGTCTTGCTGAGTTGTTAAATTGCTGAGGCTAGCCTCCTACTTGAGATCTTCCTGCTTCAGCCTCCCAGAATGCTGGGATTACAGGCTGTAACAACACACTGAACTTGACATTTTCCTTTCCTATGGGTTGATCCTAGCCTCTTCTTGACCTAATGTCCTGATGCTCACTCTCTTTCCCTCCCTTCATTTCCTGGTGGCTCAGATCACTGTGTGCATACCTGCCTTGCCATATTCCAAGTTGCCGCAAGGAGAAAGAGTGACCAGCACCTTGCATGAGGCTTCCCATGTCACAGAAAGCTAAACTTTTTTAAACCAATTTTCTATTCTAGGTGTAGGGCATTGGATTAGACTGTCATTGCAGGTGTAAAATAGTCTGAGCCATACTATACTACAGGGTCAGCTTGCCTTCAAATTTTAATATCAGGTTTCCTTCAAACAAAGATGCAGTGAACAGGAGCTATGCCAACACCCAGTTCTAGAGACAGGACACTGCCATGGTATGGCGACCCTGCATGTGCTACTTCCTAACCCCATCTCCTTACCTTCCTCCACCATGAAAGTAACCACTGTACTGAATTTTGTATCTATCACCATAATTTTGCTACTTAAATTTGCAGGTCTAAATGGTATATTAACTTTGCAATGCTTATATATATTGAACCATGCTGAATGTATTGAACCAATGCCCTACACCTAGAATAGAAAGTTCCGCAGTCAATTTCTTTTCTTCAAAATTATGAACCTAATTCGTAGTTCATTCACTTGTTATGTGTAGCTGTAATGCATTCATAGTCATTGCTATGTAGGACTACATTTATGACAGTGACACTGTATATATTCATTTGTTAAGCATTGGAATGACCATTTTTATAATATTACAGCCACACTATGAGCATTCTCTTATTAATAGATAGTGCATATTAAGAGAGATCTTGAGGAAACTCCTGAGCATAAGATGCATACAGCTTACTATTTTCTAGGAAAAGAGTATGTCAGTCAATTCTAACCCTCAGTGAAAATGAGAAGACATTCCTGATTTGGTACATTTTCAAAATACTTGTCTTCATCACACAAACAGTCATCAGATTCAGGATTTTCTCCACATTTTTAGTTTTCTCCAGTCAGTTTAAAATGGTATAATATTATGGTTTAAAATCTCCATTCCCTGGTAACTAAGGAAGTTGAACACCTTTCTACATATTTATCAGCATATTCAGTTTTTTTTCTTAATCCCTTTTCAAATCTTTTGCTCATTTCTCTATCAATTGATTTTTCATTCATAGTTTTTGTTAGTATTTTCTATACTTTGCAATCAGTTTATTTGCAAATATCATTCCCTAGCTTGTGATTTATCATTTTGCTTTTTGGTGATATCTGATAAACAAAAATTCCTAATTTAAAAGCAATGAAACATTTTAATTTTTTTTAGGAGTGTGAAGAATTTATTGAGAGAAAGCTTCTGTCTAAAGGGGCCTGGAACATGGGTTGCCCCTCAATCCCTCTCTTCACAGGTGTTCATTGAGCAAAGCCCAAGGTTATGTGGCTTTAAGGTGAGACAAAACTAGAATCAGTCAGTAAGAGTAACGGTATAGTCACTTAGGTAACATTCATCCAATGGCAAATCATAGAATGAGTTTGAGGTGAGACAAAAATACGGTCAACCAATAAGATTACAACAAGTATAGTTGCTTGGGTAATACAGATTTTAAATGGGGATCAAATGAGGAAACAAGTCACATAGCAAACACACACAGGTCAGACAAAGACTTTCCTGGAAGGAGTGAGGTTAGGAGGTTTGGTCCTCCAGCTCCACATGACCAATGCCTACTTAGAACATCAATCATTGCTGTTCATCCCTCAGGGAAGTATATGAGAAAGTAGTTCTTTTTTTTCTTTAATTTTTCAATCTAGTTTAAGAAATCTTTTCTGCTCAAATAAAAAATGGCTTCTATTTGTACATTAAAAATAATTTTGCTTTTACTTTAATCTACTTGGGGGCCCAAGTTTATTATTTTTATTGAGTATATCATATTTTACAGATTGAAAATCCATTTATTATCTGATATGTGATTATACCTCCATCATGAATCGAGTTTCTTTGCTGGTGAGAGTCTCTCTCTGATCCTTCCAGTCTGCTTCATTGGTCATTTGGTAACACCTCTGTGCCATACGCTACCAGCTTAAATTGTTCACTGGCTTCAAAAGAAGTCTTGGTACCTGGCTGAATAATCCTCTTACCTTACACTTCTCTACAAGTATTTTCTGTATTCTCTATACTTTGCTAGTGTATGTAAAATGTTATTAGGATATGTTTGTGATGCATAGTGATTACATTCATCTTGGTGGATTAATGCATATATACACATATATACATACACATACATATACACATACATGTGCGTATCCCATCTGGTTCATCTTTACTCCCCCTGCCCCACCACATCCTTCCTGATTCTCCTTTTCCACATCCCTTCCCATCACTGCAGACTCTATCTCCATGCTTCTTTACATGCCTTTTTTTATTTTACCCTTTACATTATTTATAGTTTGTTTTTCATATTAGAGAAGCAATGCAATATTTAAGTTTTGTCTCATTTGTTTCACTTAGCATTATGGTCTCAAAATCCATCCATTTTCCTACAAAATAATCAGATTTATCCCTCTTTATAGCTATGTAGTACTCCACTGTGTATATACATCACGTTTTCCATAGCAGTGTTTCAGGGACTCTGAATATGTACATCATTTCGGAAAGAATTATCTCTTTACAATGTTGATTCTTTCAGTTTTGAGATTCAGGTCTTATTTTCTCTGGGTCCTCCTTAATATCTGCCAGTAGGTTTCATAGTGTTCTCCATAAAGGGCTTATGCATATTTTTTATTCAGTTTTATTTTAGGCAATGCACATTTTTTGCCATATTACACAGTTAAGAGCACAGACTCCCAAATACCAGCTCTTGCATTTTCTAGTTATGTCACCTGAGAAAATCACTTAACCAGTTTGTATCTCAGTTTCCTCGTGTGTAAAATGCAGATAATTATATATGAAACCCATAGAATTGTTAGGAGCAGTAAGTGTATTCTAAAGTTCTTTGATAACAAATGAGCAAAATTTAAGTGTAATGTGCTTGCTATTATTATATGAAGGAGAACGTACTCATAAAAGATCAATTCCTGCTTGAAAACAACATATACATGTGCCATATATTTTGGGGGTTATAGTCAATGCCTGTGCATTAGTTCAAGCTTGTTAGTAACCTTGTTTATATTGTCTGTTATGTATATGGCCTAATGTATCTGTCAATTACCATTATAGTAGTCGTTTTGTCAAATTTACCTCTAATTCTGTCATTTTTGTTTTCTGCAATTTGAGATCATGGTCTGAGTCATATCCAAATCCAGAATGTTTATATTTTTTCCTGATAAATGTAACATATATATATTTAAAGTCCCTGAATATATATATATATATGTATTATTTATTGTAATGCTCTTTGTCCAAAAAATATATATTTTATTTGATCATATACCTACACAAATTTTCTCTTAATATTTTGTGATCTTTCACCAGTCTCTTATTTTGAACTTCTCTGATTCAGTATGCTTTAGACAGGTGTCTAAAACTTTTCTCTCACTGCTGAGACAAAATACCTGACACCCAAAATTAGGGTTTGTTTATTACAATATTGGAGGTTTCAGTCCATACTCAGCTGGCTACAACACAGGGTGGTATGGCTGGGGGGCCACCATTCATGGCTGCGGTAAATAGCAAGCAAGAACAGGCAAAAGAGGGAAGACACACCTTCTTTCCACCCTTACACTGTATGTTGGCTCCACCCCTAGGTGGTTATAACACTCACATCACCAATCCCAGTGGCAGACAACAAACCAATAACAAACACTAGACTCAGCTGAGTCCATGATCATATGAGGCTAAAGGCAGGGCCATAGGAACACAAACCATAACAACAGGTTTCTTATAATTTTTTATAATTTCCCCTTACAAGTGTATGACTTCTTACTATATTTTTTGTGTAGCTGGATTGTTTCCTAGTGGTGGCAGTAGTTTGTTTAAATTGATATTTTGTCATTTTTGTCTTCTAACTGTATCATTTAGTTACATTTACATTATAATACATTATTTTATACTGTACTTCATTTGTTTTGTCTTTTCTGTTTCTTTTTTAATCCCTTTTTTTTCTTTTATGGGAACTGCTGTTCTCATTTCATTTTTTACTCTGCTAAATTGAAAGCAATATATATTAGTGCCTATATTGCAATGTTTAGTTGTACATTTTTGTAATTAATTAACACTTCTACTTTTCTTTAGTAGTGAAGGAGCCCAAGCACACTTAAACTTAAGGACTCCCCTCTTGACTTACGTTACCTTTATAAATATTTAAATTTTTTGACTGTTTTAACTTTTTAAGCCATAATGTACATTGTCTTGCTATGCACATTTCATATTTATTTTCTCTATTGCTTTTTAAATCTGAGACCTTCTATCTGAGTTTACCTAGGAATTTGAATTATAATTTTCAGAGTTTCCATTAGTAACAATCTAGTCTTGGCAAAATACTTTTCCTGTTGTTTTCCTGAAAATATCTTTAAGTTATTCCAAAATGATATTTTCCCAATGTGTATAACTCTAGGTTAGCAGATATTTTATCTCAGCACAATAAAGACACCACTCTACTATATTGTTAGCGATTCACAATACCAATACAACACACAATAAGGATACTAATTCCTGAATCTGTGGATTAGTTCTTTTCATCAGTTCTAGAATATTCTCAGTCTTTATCACAATGTTTCCTAACTTCTGTTTCCTAGTTTTCATTTATTTTTGTCTTTGTGTTCATTCTAGAAAATTTGGTGAAGTCTGTCTTCCAGTTCACTAATTTCTACTTGACTATCTCCTCAGAATGCCTACTGTGGTATTAAACACATCCATTACATTTTAATTTCAATTACTATGATTTCTATTTCTATAAATTCTTAGTATATTGAACCCTTCCTAGACCTCATCTCAGTCCAGGAAGTTTATATTTGTAATCCCATGGAAAACTTTTTGGAATTCTAGCTAATTAATTCCAATCTACCACTTCCAGTGCAACCCACGACAAGAATAAAGACACTGACATATTTATAGTTATGGAGAGACAAGGAGATTCTAAATCCAACCAAAGTAATGGTTCAACCCAGGGCCTAACCCAGATTTTATTAATTTATGAAGAAGAGAGTGGCTTGAGAATGAGTGACTGTGAGAATGGCAGGAAATACTTGAGTACAGTGAGCTAGACTAAGTAGGAGGTCTAAAAGCACCTCTGCAATATGCAGGGAAAAGGATATACAGGAAGACAAATCTGCATAACACAATTGAGGTATCATCTAATGTTTTGGAGCCTAGGGCCAGTGCTTCAGTTCTGATATGTAAACTTTTCTGCCCAGGGAAGTCATAGCCTCTTAGCTCAAGCTCAATTCCAGTTGACAGTGTGGAGTGATGGTTCTTCATCCTACCCGCTCAATCATGTTTTTTGAGAGTCATGGGTTGGGGAAACAGTGACCGTCACCTAGCTTCAATGATTACACCTCAGCACCTTAGTTAGCCCTGTTTACATTGCTTAAAACCAATTGAAGGGAAAAGAAAACGACCTAGCCAGCTGTGTAAGTGTCAGTTCACGGAGATCGGGCCTGGTTTGGTCAAAATGGAGATAATTGCTTTTTGTTCAAGGAGAGTCATCTAGGTGGTCCTTCATACTCAAGTTTTTCATTATAGGCTGTTTCTGTCCTATTTACATATTTTCAATGTTCTCATTTTTTTCATTATGTTAAATCTCACTATACATTTATTTCCAAAAACTTTCATTTATGATGCCTGTTTTATTTATTTTCTTCTTTTGAATCTCCCTCATTTCTTCTTTGTATATTTTATGAAATCTAAGCTTATTCTAACATTTTTATCTCTAGGATACTTTGAGATTTGAGTTTCTCTAGCCAAAAAGTGTAAGTTTCTTTCTACTAGGCTCCTGGGATCATCACTCCCTTGGACTAGGTTAGTCTCATTTGTCAGTTCAAACTGTTTGAAATTCCATTTACTGGTGGTGGTAGACATTTAAGCTGAAAGCCTCCATGAAGTCTACCTGAGAGCCAGCTTGTCACAGCACATTCTCAGATGAGACTTCTTTCCCTTTCATCCAAGCTAAAATTCATAGTAGGTAATTTTCTTTGCAGTCTCCCGGGTGGTGATGGTGTGTTTCTTGTTTACCATCACATTAGAGGTATGGCTTTTGTAATTACCAGCTTCATTCCTGTGGTCTTCCGTTAGACTCTTCACCTTGGATGGGCCCTAGGCTTTGTCTCCTATCCTTCGTGCCCTATGAAATTGTCACTGTTGAGTCTAAATTCACTTAAATCACTAAAAACTTTCAAGATTAAACCGCTGATTCCTTAATTGCCAAAACTTGGAGCCAACGAAGATGTTCAGTAGGGGAATGGATAAACTATGGGATATCCAGACAATGGAATATTATTCAACCCTAAAGGAAATGAAGTACCAAGCCATAAAAGAACGTGAGGAAACACAGATCCATACTAGTAAGTGAAGGAAGCCAGCCTCATAAGGCTACAAACTGTGTAATTCCAACTATATGAAAGGCAAAACTATGGAGATAGTATAAAAGATAATTGGTTTTCAGAGGTTAGAGGAAAAGGAAGGATAAAGAAGAGAATACAGAGGACTTTTATGGCAGGGACAATGCTCTGTGTAAAAGAGTATAGAGATCTATCCATACCATTATACATTTCTTTAACCCTGTAGAATGTGCACTGGAGTTGGGATGATTATGTGTCAGTGCAGGTCAAATTGTAACACTGTGGTAGGAGATGTTGATAATAGGGGAGGCTATGTTTGTATAGGGAAAATCTCTATAGTTTCTGTTCAGTCTTCCTGTGGGCCTGAAAACTACTCTCAAACATAATATCTATTTTTTTTAAAAGGTTTTAGAAATCTACTACCTGATAATTCTCACCATTACTCATTGGTGCTTATCTTCTGAGTGCTTACTATCATTTTGTTGTCTCAGTAGTATGTTTAACAAAAAAGAAGATACTTATCTGTATCATAAGCTCTTTTTAGTAAGAGAGTCCTCCGGAGTATCTAGCACTACATACTGGCAAATATGGAAGTCTTCTTTCAATATTCTTTTTAACAGGGGACTCAGAAGCCTTCTTACAAGCAGATCCTATAAGGTCATCCATACCTGTTTTCCATACATGTTCAGAAGCAGCAACATCCAGGTGTGAAAACATCATAGACATGGAAAATTTAACTCTCCCTCCTCTTCTTGGGAAGAACAGTACAAGCTCAAGGGCAGTGTGGGCTGATATACAGATGCACATGTTAAAGGGCACTTCTGGATAATAAAGACTGAGGTGAAGGTGTGAATTGAATATATACCTTCATTCCCAAAACAGGCCACTGAGTACTTATTACTGGCATGGTACTGCAGTGGACACTGAGATGCAAAATTGTGTGCATTTTCTCCACATTTTGGAATTTCATAGTTCACTAGATTTTAAATCATAGGTGGGATTTTAACTGAGATAGTAAATAAAGTGGCATTCATTTTTCATAAGTAAACAGCAGGTTATAATAAACCAAAAATAGTTCTGTTATTGTTGGAATTTAAAATGTCTAAAGGCTCACATGTTCAGAGGTGGGGCTTTTGAAGGTGACTGAATCATGGGAATGCTAAACTCATCAAAACATTAATTCACTGATGTATTCGTAGCTGAATGCTGCGTAAGGAGGTGGGCCCTGCCCAGAGAACATAGTCGTCAGCCTTTCAGTGGTGTATCCTGTTTCCAGTCCTAACCTCTTTCTCTGGCTCTTCCTAGCTCTTTCCGATTCCTGGAATTTTGGAAGTTGAGCAGCTTTTCTTTGTAGTGTCCTTCTACCATGTCATTTCTGCCTTGGAGCCAGAAGACTTATGGATTGAAACCGTGAAGAAAAATATAACTTTTCTCCTTTTAAATTGTGTGTGTCAGATATTCTCAGCATTGGAAAAATGACTAACACAGGTTCTGACTCCAGTGTGAACAAGTCATCAGATCCCTGAGCAAAACAGTAGATGTCAGAGGAAAATGTTTAGAGTCAAATATGCGAGGGTTTATAGTGTCATTCTGAGTTTGGACTTATTTCAATATCAATAGGTAGCATTTTGTGCTTCTCAGCGTGGAATGATGTGTGTAAGGACCTCCATTAAGTAGACTAATCAAGCAGCAATGCTCCAGATGGAGTTGAGAGGCTAGAACAGTTGGGGAAGAGCTACTATAGGCTGGAACTATAGCAACAACAAGGGGAATAGAAGACAAAGAGGGAAAGAAAGTCATTTTGTAGGTAATGACTAATTATCTTCAACCAAAGCTGGAGAATAAAAATTAACCCTGAAGACCTAAATCTGGCTGGCTGGCAAAGCGATGGGTTGTTAGCCAGCTTGGGAAGAAGACCAGACTAGTGGAAAATCAGCAAGTCCAGCCTGCTCCTGTGGTGTTCTGGCTCTGCTGCTCATCCCACACACTTTAGGTGCTGGCATGCAGTAACCGAAAAGCTTGGCCACAATTAGAGGGTAAAAGCAAATGAAGTTTAAAGTATGCATTTCTTGTAGATGAAAATGAAATAACCTTTTTTTCTTTGAAACTATACACCTCTTTTTTCCTTTAAAATTGCAGACTCCTATGAGTTGAACATCCACTGACTGTGCTTTGTCTTTTTATAGATAAGGCCTCAAGAACTCTTCTTATTTTCTGAAGATTCTATTCTATTAAACAGTTTCTGTGTGAGTCACAGAGACACATGACCCATTGTGCTATTTGAACTCCTTACCTACACAGTACTTAGAGTACTTTAGTGTTTGTTTGGTTTTCTTCTCATCCCACTGGATAAACTCATTTATCCTGATTTTTTAAAATCAGTGTTTCCCAGAAAATGAGATGATCCAGGGGAAACAAAACAATGGAGATATGTAGGGCTCCATGATGTTTGTAGCATCCAATGGTAAATAATTAGTGTTTGTGTTTTAAATTAACACTTACTTTTTTGATTCTAAGTAAATACATGTTCACAGCAAAAAGAGCTGGGAATGCAATGATATTTTTTTTAAAGGAGTTCTTATAATAGTAGTTCTGGAGCTAACTACTCATGTCACCTCCTAGGAACTTTTCTTTGAATACAAGTCATTTTTAAAATGGCATCATGTGATATGTAGATTACTACTGCTATTTGCTTAGTATTTTTTCATGATTGTTTTCTTTTTTGTGGAAGTTATTTAGGAGAACAGTGTTCACTGTCTAGAAATTTACTGATCCTTGAATGACCATAACCCAGACACTTGACATTTAAGATACTTAACTGTTATAAATTATATAGTGAGTCAAGGTATAGCTTAGTGTTAGAATGTTTGCCTAGGCCCTGGGTTCAATCCCCAGAACATATTCCCCAGGCTGTGGAATAGATAATACAGTGATTGGAATTAATTTTCAAATGGTCAAAATGACCAGGTTAGCTTCAGTAACAAATAGAGAAGACGTGCCTATTCTTCAAAAGCCCAAGGAAAAAGCCATTTATAAAACAGCTGCACAATTCATACTGCAATGCAATAATTGTAATAAATGATGTTTTTAAATTAATCTGATGATTTGTCTATCCAAATACCAGTGCATACTACTCAAATTCCTTTAAAATAATACAAATTATAACTGATTATATAGACAATTATTAAATATTCCTATGTATCAGTTCCTGATAAAATTATATATGTTAAAATAAACCAATACATATAATTATAAATACATTTTTAAGAAAATTTCCTAGCTCAAAAAATGCATACTTTATATTTTTAAAAATAAATGACAATAGCATTTCAGTATTAAACATTACAATACTCTGTTAGTTATGAATTATGAGTATAGGCAAGTAGTGAAATATATGTGTATAAAATTTTGCCATAATAAAGTATACATATTTTGTTGGAGTTCTGCCAAGGTATAAGAATGTGCATGCCTCCTCAAAACAAACTTTCTTCCTTCTCAGAGTGTGTATTTAAAATGTGTATTTTTCTACTTTGATAAAAACCTTATCAAGTAATTTGAATGGTTTGGAGAAAGTGGGAAAATATGAATAACACACAAAGCATACCCATTAGCATTTTATGACCTTTTATTTCATTTCATAATAAATCCAATTTTAGAGTTTCATTTCCTTGAATAGATCAGAAATACCTGTACACATTCAACTATATTAAAAAACTGTTTTGCCAAAATAAAAAAAAGAACAGGAGAAAACCTGGGAAATATTTATTATTGCATGTATAGGGCTTTGGTGGCTTTAAATGTCTTGAACCTTTTCCTGTTTTGATGACCACGGGAAAAGCTCTCTCCACCCCCAGTACTATATAAGACAGCTGAGAAAAAAATTTGCCATAATGGCCCAGCACCTCATTAGAAAAGCCTCTATTTCCTGCTCCAGTAATCAGCTGGTAGAAATAGAGTTCATCTTGTCAACAGGTTTATTTATTTCCTATTCTTCCTCTTGTTTGTTAATCTTCCTTTTATATTTCCTTAATAATGTATGCTGGAAAAGTTCCTGAATGCTTCTCAAATAAAGAGAAGATCTGAAGAGGATTGACAAACTTCTGTTGTATCAACATGAACCCAGGCGTCTCTCAGTCTGAAATTCAAATGCCTGATATCTGAAATAGATGTAGAACCTCCTTTTCTCATTCATCAGATCCGGAGATGCACAGGTCTCCTAATTGGTTTTAATATATGTTATTAGAATTTTATTGCCAGTGCAATAAAGACATGATACATTTTATGTATTGTGAGAGACAGGCATTGAAATAGAACTAGGGAAGCCAGCTCCAAAAAGAAAGGTCAAAAAAGAACATTATGCTATCAAATGAATTCTTTGGACACTTTGGGGTTGTGGCCAACAACACAATGTAGAACCAATCAAATATTAAATCACACATAAATTCAGCTTCTGTCTACCACCTTTGACTAATAAGTATGAATTTATAAGGATTTTGTTTTATACAACATAGTACTAACCTGAAACCTCAAGCATCTTTGAATAATTAATTATGTGTATTAAGTTTCTTAATGACCATTAGATTTTAAAATGAAATAACAATTTTTGATTATAATAGGTATAAAGAAGATTTGAATCATTATTTGATCATTTTCTTACCCAATGTCTAAGAACTAAGTATAAAAATAGAATAATGTGAAAGATTTTTTTGACCCACTTCCAGGAACATATTTTTTCTATGCAGTGTTTACAGTGTGAAATCATGTAGCATCTGAGTAACTTTTATAGTCAATCCACCCTACCTATGAAGAAAACAATGAGCTGGCCCTATTTCCTCTGAATAATTTTATAGTTTATCAGTATACAGGTACAACATGAAGCATACTAAATGGAATATTATCTGATCAGTTTAGAGTAACATCTGCATTTAAGTTCAGAAAGCAGATTTGTTAACATGTCCAAGTTTCTTTTCTTTCACTAGCTATTAGTCCAAATTGGACAGTAAATCTACCCACTCTATTCAACCCTGCTGTTTGGATCAGACTTTCACTTTGAGCCACCTAAATATATTCCTGCTTGGGTTTGTCTTTGAGTGCACCCTATAACTCAATTTGCCCTCTTTATCTCTTTGTCCTTAACCATCTATTTTATCCCTCAAGGGGTAAACCATGTCTCAACTTTTGTGCCAAATATTTAGCAGTGTTTCCTATATTTCAAAATGTTGGTGGCCATGGAAATTGTTTCCTATTAGATAAAGCAATGATAACCCCGCCGTAGCTTGTCACCCAACGTTGATATCGATAATCCACCTCACTCCTCGTTTGCCAAAGCCTCCTGAGGATCATTTATTTTGTGAGTGTTCAGAGTTTGCTTTTTATGCTCTAGCAATACCCACTCTGCCCCTTGGAGTAGCTGTAGATGATCTCTGTCTACCTTTGTACTTCAGATAAGAGATATCTTGCCTTTCTGAAGAGAATCTCTACCTCTTCAAAATGTTTTTGCTGCCTCTGCTGCTGCTGCTTGTAAAATAGCATTGCAAACCACAGAGGGAAACTCATGAGCCAATCTCCTTTACTGAAAACACAGCCAGCTCAGAAGTAGGACAGCAACTGTAACCAAGAAATACGGTCAGAGACAGCAGAAAGCGTTGCCCTGTCCTTTCCCACTGTTTACTCTGCAGAAAGCACATAACTAATATCAAAGAAATGTTGCCAACACTTTCTTTTAAAAGCCATTTTCAGTAATTCAAAGAAAAGACGGTTTACAAATGTGACAAGTAGAGGCCAATAAAGACAGCAGGACCGGGTGAAAAGCAGCGCTATTGAAATGACAACAGATGTTTGAGCCTCTCAGAAAGGACTTTGACATGAAAGAGTGGTGAGCTCTTTCCTCTTTTCAGATTTGCTGTAAACACCAAGGGTCGAAAGAGTACTAATTTTTTTTTCAGTTCAAGTCTTGTACTCCTAAGGATTCTACATTCAGCACACTGACACAGCCGACATTACAGCAAATGTTGGGTTTCTCAACCTCATTTCCCTCTGTGCTTCTCACCTGTGTAATATGCCCTCTCCCATCATCTTTCCTTCTATTCCATGATTGTGACACCACTGCCACATCCTTGCCTGGACCCCCAGCCCTCTGCCCAGGTGAGAATTACTTAATTAAAGAATAAGAGAAGACTCAAAAGATAATTTAAAATGACTAATTAAATCACATTGAGGACCAGTTTCTACTCTTACCTCTGCCAGTAAATTACTAGCTGAGTGCAGGTGTATCATGTGTTATGATCAAGTATATAATTTACATTTTTTAAAAATTTCATACAGTAAAGGACACGTTGCCATTACTACCATTCAGACTACTTCCTCTCACATAAATTACACATATCCTATCCTTCTTCTCATTTTCTGAAGCAGGTCTGGCAGTCCTCTTTTGTAAGTGTCTTTAGTTGCATTGTTGTGGCTGCCTCCATGTCCTGAACCAATTCAAAATGCTTACCTTTCCTGCTCATTTTCCTGCTTCTGACTTTGAAGAGCGAGCCAGAAGTCACACAGTGCCAGATCTGGTGAACAAAGTGGATAAGGATACATCATAATGTTTTTATTTGACAGAAATGGCCCTACCAGAAGCAATGTGTGACAAAGAGTTGCCATGATAGAGGATGAAGCCATTTGTCCATTTCTCAGGCTATCTTCTCCACACATCTTTTCTTGAACTTTGTCATAAGTCCTTAAAATATTTATAATTCACCATAGTGTTCCTGGGTATACCATGACGTTGGATCTTGATGGAGACACTTCTTTTTCACAAAAGGTGAACAAGGTGAGAACTAGGTGAGAACTTCGATCTCAGGATCATACCTATAAACTCAAGTCTCATCTCCCATGATGACATTTCTTAACAAGTTGAAATCAGAAGTGGCATGACTACACAACTCCAGTGAAATTGACGGTTTCATGATAATGCATTGTTCATGATCCACTAGTTACAGCTCACTTTAAAACACGCCTATCCTTGACCATAGCACACAACTAAAATTCAGTATCAGCCAGTATTGAAGATTCCTGCCTTTCTGTTGAATAACGCTCAGCAGCAGGATTCACCATATGATTTGATCACCTCTATACTTCCATTTATAAAAGTTTGAGGGCTACTTTGTATCCAAAATTACCTTCAAATAATTCAGAAATAAATGACAATAATTTCAGAAATAATGTAAATTTCCTAAAATTTTAATCAATATAAAAGATAAAAGAAATTCAGCCATGTGTGATAATACATCCCTGTAAACCCAGCATTTTGGGAAGCTGAGGCATGAGAATCACAAGTTCAAGCTCAGGCTTGGAAATTTAATGGCATAGCAAGACTATCTCAAAATTTTAAAAGGAAAAACTTTTAAATGGTTTGAGGTATAGCTCAGTGTGGATGCCCTGCGATCAATCCCTAGTAATGAGAAAGAAAAGAAAAGAAATTTATATTTTTGTCACAGTTTCAGTAGTCATAATTTTACAATAATTTATCTTTTATATAAGAGGGAAAGCCATACTCTCTCTTGTCTGCCTTGGATATTGGTTATGAGACCTTCTAGAAACTGCTGTAACCACTTCTAAACACCATCCCTTAACATTTTCCTGAGACCCTTTTGTTGCAGACAAACTGAGCTCACCTTGTTCACTGAGCAGTAGCTTCTCTTTGGGGCCTTCCCTCTGTCGTTCTTCTCATCTGTCTTCCTCTGTATCAGATCACTCTAGAGCTAGTTCTTTATGTACTGCTACACCTCCATACAGACAATGAGCTCTTGAAATACCACTGGACTAGAAAGGTGTGTACATTGAAGAAATAAGCTTTGAAGTTAAAATGAACAGAATACCTATATTTGATATCTAATCATGAAAGATAATTGTGGCATTGTCTTTAATGAACTGCTTAATGCTGACCCCAAATTCCTTTATCAAAAAATATAATTCATAATATCTACCAAATCAATTAGGACTATGATCCAAGAAATAGAAGACTCAAAATAAATGTAATACCAGATGTGGTAGTGCATGCCTGCAATCCCAGAACTTGGGGAGGCTGAGGCAGGAAAATATAAAGTCCCCAATTTTAGCTGGGGGGATAGCTCAGTGCAAAGGCCTTAGGTCCTATTGCAGAAGGGCAGGAGAGAAGGAAGGAAAGAGATAAGGAGGAAAGGAGGGGAAGAGAAAAAGAAGGTTCATTGGCTCTTCTAGCTGCATATCCCAGAGGTTTGCTGTTGCAGATATATCTTAATCCAGGAGTTTAGGTGGTGTGTCTAGATCCTTCAGTCTTTCTCCATCTTTTGTTTTCATCTTCTCTTTGTTGCAACTATCCTTAGGACCTGTATGTTGTGGCAAGGTAAACTTTGATTTATTGTACTTTTAATCTTCATTTCTACAAATTCAAATACAATATAAAATACAAGTGTTCTTTTCTAGTTTTAACAAAATTATTTGTCCTGATTCTGGTGGACTTCAACTGGATCAAATTCCCATTCTTGAAATGATTGCTACAGCTAGGGAAATAAAATGGACTCACTGGCCAATGTCAAGGTCATATGCTGACTCCAAGAGCTGCAATCAGTTCAGAACAAATGTAGAGATAGAAAAAGAAGAAGTCATAATTCTGCAGAGGAAGTTCAGGGTCAGGTTTCCAAAAAGACAGAGAATGAATGCTGAGTGGGCCAGAAATAACCACTGTACATTATAGTACCCTGTTCAGTTTTTATAAGGTTAAATACATTACTTGCAAGACATGTAGTACAATGACTAGTACATAAAAGTTTCATACTGGCAAATGCTTATAACCCCATCACTCTGTGAGAAATGGATCACAAGTTTGAGCCTAGTCAGAGTGATTTAACAACCTACAGAGACTTGTCTCTAAAAAAAAAAAAAAATTGGGGATATAGTTCAGTGAGAAGACCTGGATTTAGTCTTCAGTACCACCAAAAAAAGAAAAGGAAGGAAGAGGAGAAAGAAGAGAGAAGAGGGAAGACAGAAGGTAGAAGAAGAGGAGCAGCAGGTGGAGGAGGAGGAAAAGAAGAAAGAATATGAAAGGAGAGGGAGAAGAAGGAAGAGGAAGAGGAAGAAAAACAGAAGATGAACTCATTGTTTTCAAACCTGAATGTGGCTTTTGGCCCATAGTGAATTTTAAGAAAATGTCAAATGAAGAAACTGAGTGAGGGCCATTCGCAGACCGGGTTAAGAGAGAACAAGGCCACACCAGCAAGCAAGCCCAGTCTAGGAACCAGTGCCATGCACAGGCCACAACTGGACTGGAACAGGCAGACCCCAGCCCCTTCTGGCACATGGGCTGACAAACAAGAAGTACCAGTCCCCCACCCCCTGCCATACGCAACAGGCTTATCTGGAGAAACACAGACTGTGATGATAGCTATCAAGGCAAAATGCAATTGGATGCCTGTGGTGCTTTGTTGTTTCACTAACATTGCAGGTCTAGGTCCAGTGGTCTGAGCATAGGTCCAGAGGGTAGTGGTACACAGTGCGGCATCTAATGGGGGGATCTCCTTCTGAGGATTGCAGCTATTGTTGATTCCCTATGGTCTTGTTTTGGAAGTCCTACACTGTTTCCATTATTTTGTTGGGTTGGGTTTTATTCTCTTTTGTTTTGTTTACGTCAAATCCGATGGCAGGAGCAGCTATTTCAAATACAGCAAGATATATTATGGTAGCAACTTTCAATATACTATTGTCTTGTTTTGAAGTCCTTTATTGCATTCATTGTTTTGTTTTTATTGTTTCTATCCTATTCTGTTGTTTGATTTTTACTATGTCTGAAGTTATCTGCAGCTATTTTGAGGATATCAAAAGGCATTATGGTAACTATCATTGACTTGGTAAAGTTTTGATGTCCTGTATCTCTTACACTGGTTTGTTTTGATTGGTTTTATTCTGTCTTATCCTCTTTAAAATAAAAATAGTGAATAAGTGAAAACTGAATCCATTAGAGGAGTTTTTAGAGCAATTTCTACACAATTTTGTTTTATTTTTACAGTTCAATCATTGATTACTTTTCTGTTGGCACTAATTTTGAAACTAAGTGACATCTACTATTTGCACAGTATTCTGAATGAATTTTACTTAATCTAATACAATTATACTTCAGGACAAATGTAGCAAAAAACAATTAAACCCTAAATCCAACCTTACTACAGCAGTTAACTTCTCCAACAAATATACATAAGGCTTTTCACAGGCCCCCAGTACTATGCTGATAATAGAAATATAAAGCGAAAGAAAAAGAAGGAATCATTCTCAAAGGACAAAATTTATTTTACATATAAGACTTGCAGAATATAATAATGAACCTAACAACCAAATACCTGCTTACACAATAGTAAGGGAAACAAAATTAAAACATAAACAAAAATCCAAGTTTGCTAATTATAAATAAAAAGAAAAGTAACTGATCATAATTGCCGAGAAGTTACTAAGCAGCAGTGAAATCTTCATCAAGAATGTTAGAAACCCTACATCAGAAAAAGAGATGGAATACCATCCTGGGAGTAGCATTTAAACTGAAATCTGAAACATGAGAAAGAGTGACAGTATGTGGAACCACATACAGAAACTGATACGAATTCAACCTGGGTCCTGTACCTAGAATCTGAATCCTAGCTTTACCATGGACTCACTGTGTGACTGAGTAAGTTATCTCCCTCCCTCCCCACCTTCCTCCCTCCATTTCTTAATCTATAAAATGGAAATAACAGTAACTGTGTTTAAGGGTTGAAAGACTGTATGCTCTGCCACCTTTATCTTCTCTCACATAAACTGGTAAAATCGCCAACTTGCTTTCCTGTCTCTCAAACCTTTCAACTCACTCACAGTGATGCTTATAAAGTAATGTTTCTTAACTACGAATCTGGAAGTTTTATTTCTTTTAGAAGCCTCCTGTTTTTATATTCACAACAATTTGAATATTGAAAGTTCCTCAAATGCCCCTGTGTTGAAAGCTTGGTCCCCAACCTCTGGGACTATTGGGAAGGGGTGGACCCCTTACAATTTGGGGCCCAGTGGAAGAAACCAATCACTGGGGATGTGCCGTTGAAGGGAATGCTGGGACCCACAGCTGGCAGAAAGTTAGGAGACCTCCTTTGCCACAGGCTCTTGCCATGATATCCTACAGCACCACAGACCCACAGAAACAGGGCCCAGTGACCATTTACTAAAACTTCTGAAACCATGAGCCAAAACAAATTTTGTCACAATAATGGTAAGTTAATACAACAAGGAATTCAAGTTAATTAAGATGGTGGTTGTCCTTCTATGATCTGGTCCTTGTCTGTCTCAAGTCATAATAATCTAACTAATAATGTAATCCAATAGTCCAATGAACCGTATGAAGTGAGGTTATTAACTAAAATTGTATAATTTCTATTAGAAATTTAAGCAGAGGAAATATGGTATCAGTTTTTCTTGTGGTGATTATGAAGAAAATGGAAAAGTAACTTGAGAAAGAAAGTATAGTATGTTTGTCAGGCAGCACTGACTGCCCACTGGAGATTTATAGAATGAATGAAGAGTGAAAGGTATTGAGTTGGTCATCGTGGTATGAATTTCCACAGGACTATGAATTTGCTCAGACTAGAGCATAAGGAAGGGGATATTCATGCTACACCACAATTGACCTTTGAGTGATAAAGAGAAAAAGACAGTTGTGAATTTTTATAAAGTTTGATTGTGCCTAATTATGGATTCAAAGCAGTACAAAGAGAAAGGTGACCCCCCCTCAGTGAGCCTGCCACTATGGTCCCAGAGGAGAAGAGGCCATGTCCCCTGATGAGCCCACCACTTGGGCACAGAGGAGAGGAAGTCACACCCTGAGGCACCACTGCCATCAGGGGAGCATAGGTGAGCCACTGCCCCACACCTCTCCATCACTCTGGGAACCTCAGATTGGAGGAACCCAGGTGCCTGGTCCAGTCCCCTGCACTGTGGGACAGGCAGCCAATTCAGGAAGTGCCAGGGACTCAGCAACCAACTAATTCAGAAGAACACAGGAAAATGTCAAGATGAAGGGGCAAGGTGCAATCTCAGACCTCCAGCCCACCTAGAACAAATCCAGAAGACATACACACAAAATAAATTAGAAGTCACATGCCTGAAATTTCTGAAAGGATAGCAAATGAAATTAAAAAAAAAACTTAGTGTTTATATTGTTTGATTAATTTTGCATGCCTGTATCTCACTTCAAACAAGTCCAGGAGACATTGACATAGAAGAAACTAGAAGCCACATACCTGAAATTTCTGAAATGATAGCAATTGAAGTAAAGATACAATTTAAGGCTTATATTGTTTAACTTTGCATGCCTATATCTGGCAGTAGGAGAAACTATTTAGAGAATAACAATGTGCAATATAGTAACTATTGTTGAGTCCGTACTGTTTTGATTTTGAAATCGAAGATTGTTCTCATTGTTTTGTTTCATGTTATAGTTTTGTTTTATTCTCCTTAAAATTAAAAATATATGTATACATAAATACATACATATATATATATATATATATATATATATATATATATATAGAGAGAGAGAGAGAGAGAGAGAGAGAGAGAGATGTGAGATTATGGGGGAATTATTCATGGTGAAAAGTAGGTCAATAGATTCAAGGTTTGGAGAGACAGCAAAGGAGCTGGAGAGGGGATATAAGAGCATCTATGGCATCAGAGAGTAGAGTGCTTAACATTGCTATTTTAAGGTAAAGCAACTTAGAAATGGCATTTTATGAATGATCTTTCCTACATATCACTTATGGCACATTAAGCTATTTTGAAGTGATCCCCCCAAAAAACTAACATAAAAACAATGAAATCTCATCACAGATGATTGTGGATAGTTAATAATGTCATAATTTAAAAGCTAATAAATGATGGTTTTGATGTTCATTCAAAACTCAAGAGTCAATGGGGAAAATTTTTGGATCTCTGAATTCTTACAAAAGTAAATCCTATGATTACCTAAAAGGAATTGCAAAGGCACAAGTGAAATAGATGAGGGAATGGAGGGATGCACATCTGATCCAAACAGCTTCACAGTGGGTGGAGCATGTTCTAAGTCTGGTTTCCCTGCAGTCAGCCTGGCTCCTAAGTGTCAGAAGGTAATGATAAAAAAAATGGATGGACCACTTCTCACTTATCTTGATTTTTACATCTCCTGTTTTTATTCCTGGTCCAAAATTCATAAAGTTGACTCTTGATTAACTGCATCATGAATCCTTGCCTCCCTAACTACTGGTATAGATAAAATTAATATTTTTGTTAGTATGAAATCCACACAATCTCAGTCATTTCAGAACTCTTAAAATGCTACACAGTCCATGTTGAGAAGTAGGCAACCTGTGTATATTTTCCAAAGAATGCATAGTGTCTAATTCTAAGAGGAGAAAATTACTGTTAGGGATTAAAAATCTGCCTATATTTCAAAGCCATACCACTGAAAAAGAAGGAATTGAATAAAGAATCAAGGTTACAGATGTTAATGAAAAGACATGATCATCAGTTTTAACTTTTGCTCTTTTCTATAGAGAAATCTGATTCAGTTACTAGTGCAGCAACTTGTTAAGAATAATGTCTGGAGCTGGGATGTATGAGCCCGAAATGTCATGGGGATGTGGGTATTTTAGGAGTTTGTTTTGTTTGTTTCCTTCTAAGTTTAATACCTTGTTTCTATTGAAGCAACATTTTTATAGTACACTATCTAGGCTTCCCTTATTGATGGGGCTTAAAGTTTCACATCTTCAGTTGGATTTTTAAAATGATCATTTCCTTGGAACAATTAATCACGACCTTATGCTCATTACTAATCAACATTAAAGAATAGAAGACACTGATAAATGATGCACACTAAACTTTGTAAAAAGTACATACATTGCTTAAATGAAAATTAGGGAAATAAATAAAAATAAAGCTATGACTATAGTAAACCACACTCTGCCCCAACCATCACCTGTTGTAAATGAACAACCTTTCCAGCCTAGGTTGTTCTTCAGATTCGCGTAGTACCAACCATTCCTAAATTTTCTCCCTTAAATGTAAAACCTCATGCCAAGGACCTAAGTATTCTCTAGGGATTAGGTACAATTTGCTTACAAATCCATTACAGTTAGTTGCAATCCTTGAATCTTTCTCTGTCAAGAGAATCATCTATAGAAAGCAGATTTTGGGGGTTTTGGATTTTTTTTAGTACTTTATCCCTTGAATCAATAATAAAATATGTAATAATTTCAGAGCACTATAGTATAATTTATGCAAAAGTTCCATTAATACAAATATCTCCATCTTTTAAAAATCAAGTTTTAAATTTTTGATTTTAAATATAGTAATTGTATATATTTATGGTATTTCAAAACAAGTATACAATGTCTAATGATAAGAGCAAGGGAATTGGTGTATCCATCACCTCAGACACTTACCTTTTTTTGTTGTTGTTGTCTTAGGAACATTCAAAATCCTCTCCACCAGGTACTTAGAAGTATTCAGTCAATTGTTGCCAACTAAAACCAACCCAGCATGCCACAGAACATTAGAAGTAATTCCTCTCTTCAGCCACTCATCTGTGTCTGTTAACCATTCTCTCTCTCCATCCTTCCACACACACACCCTTCCCAAGTTCTGGTAACCACTGTTCTACTCTCAACTTCTGCTATGAGATCAACTATTCACCTTCCACATACAAGTGCAAGCATGCTGCATTTATCTTTCTGTGCCTGACTTACTTCACTTACTGGAATGGCCTGCGGTTCCATTCATGTTGCTACAAATGGCAGCATCTCATTTTTGTGACTGAGCAATATTATATTGTGTATTTATACTACATTTTCTTATTCATTCATCAGTGAACATCCAAGGTGATTCCATGTCTTGGTTATTGTGCAAAGTGTTGCCATAGAGTATAGATGCTTCTTTAACGTATTACTTCCCTTTCCTTCAGATATTTACCCAGGAGTGGAATTTCTGGATCACATGTAACTCTATTTCTAGTTTTTGGAGCAGCTCTATAACTGTTTTCCATATGACTGCATTAATTTACATTCCCAATATTGTATGTAAGTTCCCTGTTTCTCCATATCCTCACTAGCATTTGTCATTTTTGTGTTTTTGCCAATAAACATTCTACCTGGGCTAAGATGATATCTCATTTTTTGAAATCCCATTCCTGCCCTTCAGTGATGACAAGGGTGTTTCACAGTGAGCTTTTCTAACCAACTACAACCTTCTACTCCACCCTCAGACTACATATGATCAGTTTCTCACGGCAGCTTCATACACGTCCCCAGCACATAGCATCTTGAAGCACATGGCAGTCATAATGAGTGCATTCTTGCCCGATGTGTTAAGTGGTGACTTAGGATGAGACTTGGCTGTGATTTGTGTACACCCACAAGTTATCTCCATGGAGAAAATGCACAAGGGTAGCCTTTCACTTTTATATGTTTCATCAAACAGCTTCCTAGGGACAGAGGGAAAGGTATGGAAGTTGTCATGGAAAACATTCTCTATTATCAGGAGGTGGTTTCTGCAGAACTTGGAGGCTGATATGTGCTGTGAAGAGAACACTTAATTGATCCTGTGCCAGAAAAATCCTCTCAGATAATCAGAGTCTCCAAAGCCATGCTTGCCTCAAACAAATGGTCCAAAGTAGCTTCTTATATGTTAATTTGTTCATAGAATTAAAGGAACATATGCTCCTATGTACCAAAATGAATATATGTCATATGTGAGGCATTTGGAATCAAATAGAAATGCGAGTGCACAGTGGGGACTGGTGGACAGTGGTTTGTGGAATCTGCACAGCCTCACCTGGGTCCCCTCAGTGCCTGAGAGCCTTCCACTATGAAATTGAGTATTTTAAACTAAGACTTTGTATTTTTGGCCTTAAGTTATACAAACTGAACTCTGGTCACTTTTTAAATGATTTTAAATGATGGTCTTTTAAAGAGATTTATCAATTATATTTTCATCTTAAAAGTTGCTTGTGAGAGATTGAAAGCCCATGCCAAACACCACACTTTGCCAGTTAGTCACTTTTTCACCACAGGGACACAATACTGAACACACACGAATTAAAAGAGGAGAAGTTTATTTTAGCTCACAGTTGTAGTCTGTCATCAGCTGGCTCCAAGGCAGGAAGGACCTGGTGTAAGCGTCTGGCAGAGGAAGCTGCTCACATCATGGGAGCTAGGAAGCAGAGAGAGAGAAGGGAGGACCAGGGGAGGGAGATGCACCCTTCCTGGTAGTGTCCCCAGCGACCACCTCTTCTGACAAGGACCCTATTTCCTAATATCATATTTAGCTATAACACCCCCATGACCCAATCACCTTCCAAAGACCCACCCTTGAGAGTTTTGGGGGTTATTCTTGATCAAAATCATTACAATATGTAAAATGGTAAAGCTAAAATACTGACCTAAAAAGAAACCTCAGGGACTCCAAGTTGCTAAGTAGGTAAAGGTGCTTAGTGTCTTAAAAACAGGGACACTGAAAACAAAGATTAGGGAGATAACCTTGAGACCTGACCCATTTCACGGGTTTCCTTAGGCTCAACAGGAAGATAATATTGAGAAGTTATTTTGACCTCTGGATCTTAATTTCTTTTCCTCTGTGATTCTTGGATAGATGCTTCAATTTTTGGTACTAAACCCTTATGAGTGGATTAACCTCTTTTCATTTAAATATAGTCCTTTCGTTGTATAACAGAACAGTTTGATATGACATCTTCTAACCAGACATAAATATCTGACATATACAGTATCAACATCAAAGTAAGTTGTTGAGAATATGGAGAAAACACTTAATAATGAGCCCCGCCCCCCCCCCCAGGCTGCCCGCTCAGGGTGCTGAGAGCTTCTCTTGTGCTTCAGTAGGACATTAGAAGTCAGTGGGTTTTTAGCTTTGACTTCAGTTCCTTTTTTGCCTTGATTTCCAGGCCCCAGTGTCAGTTCTTTATGAAGTGTTTAGATTTCCTATGATTCTCTTAGGACACACAGGTTTTTTTACTCACTGTGTTCCTTGTTGCTGTAATGGAAGCTCTTCTGTTGCTTTAACTCCTTCCTAAGGGTACAGGTTTAGTCACATTTTCTTTCCCTCTTGGGGCATTAGCTGCTGCCAGTTTTGAAAACATCCTTTCTTGGTGTGTACATTTTTGCTTCTGGTGCAGAATTATGTCACTGGTTCTCACTCATCATTCATGTGAAGGGACTTTGCACCTTTTTAAATTACTGTTGAGCCGGTACCATACCCTTTCTAACCACTATAGAATAATAAAGAGTATCTTTGCCTACCAGGCGGAGTTTCATGCATTTCTCTAATTTGCAACACTTATCTAGAGATAGAGGGCTTAAATTTAGTTTCATTTGCTTTTAGCTGTGATTCATTTGGTCACTAAAGTGCATGATAGCAAATCCCCTCACTAAGGATTTAATCATAGTTTATAGTATATCATTAAAGTAAATGCTCATTATCTGGTGACAAGGACCTCACTGAAATTGAAGCATAGGATAATTCTTCAAATGATCTAGAATGCTCTAGAAAATATTCTGTTTTTTGAATTTAAGTGAATTTTTCTTTATTTAGTACTGGTAACTATTTCACAGTCTAGACAGTTAAATGGATACTTTATGTCTTGGTCTAGTCTGACTGCTGTAACAAAATGCCATAAAATGGGATGGTTTGTAAGCAAAAGAAACTTATTGCTAACAGGATAGAGTGTGAGAACATCAAGGCACCATCCGTTTTGGTGTATGGAAGAGGCCCACTTTCCTGACAAGGACATCTTATTCCTGTCCTCATATGGCACAAGGGGCAAGTTAGCTTGTTGGCACCACTTTCACTATGGCACTAATGACCTTCATGAGGTTGGCCCCACCTCCTAGAGCCTCCACCTTGGGGATTAGGATTTTAACATATGAATTGTGAGAAACACAAACCTTTAGACCACAGCAATCTGTTGGTAAACTTCATGATCTTTACACGCACACTATTCACAATCAGAGAGGAACAGCTCCCTAGTTATCATCTGGCAAAGGGCTCTACACACTAAGAAAGATTTTGAGGTGAAAGCGTTGTGGGGAAATTGCCAAACCAAAGTGAAAGGAAGATTCTTTGCACTGAGAGGTAAGAAGGCAACATTTAATCTTTACACCAGCCGACCTTTGGACCTTTACACCAGCAGACTGTTGTGGGATAATTCCACAAAGGCAACAGTGCTGAATTTAGAAACGGTTTATTTTATATAGGATTTAGAAGTGGGAGGTACAAACCAAGTGACAAAAACGTTACATAATTGGTTGTTACATGCACTGAGTCCTGTATTGACAGGCAGGCTAGTTTTGAACAGATTTGATGAAACAAGGGAATTGTTTATCATTATATAGAAACACTCTGGGGGATAAGGGGAGGGGCCCTTGCAGGTTTAGCATAGTTAAAGGCATCCTTGATTAACCCCGGGGTGCCTTAAGATATAGACAATTCCTCTGCTCATCAGAGGTGTGCAACTGTCATGGCCCCTTGAATTCAGCAGAAGCAGCAGAACGAAAACTTGGTCAGAGACCTCTCATTGTTCATGAAATACCTATAAGCTTTCTATTTTATGACTGTGTTCTTACATTATAATTGTGCCCCCAAGAAAAGTAAACCCCTTCCAAGAGTTTACTGAGCCCCTACATTAAGACTATTCCTGTCTTAGGCAAAATCTCCAAGAAAAAGCATTAAATAAGATAGACACATCCACAACTACCACAAAACTGAGATCTAGAAACTCGATCTGGACTTCAGTTCCAATTTCAGTATACTGTATGCTTCCTTATCTGATTACTTACTATAGCATCTCACTTTCCACAAAATGGGGACACAAAATGGGGACAAGTTCTCCATGGTGAGAGTGTCAGTGTGTGTTTTAATATTTAGAATTGTGTGATCTATCTCAGTCATCTGCTTTGCAAGCCTGTTTCATTACATGAAAGTGAAATACATTGAAACTTATTATTATTTTACTGATCATAAATCAGAAAAGAGATTCAGTATACATTACTTGAGGTCTGACATTTCACACCCCTTAGCCATGTGTTTCAGGAAATGTATTTTCTTGTTCATTTACTGCTGCATTTTGAATCATTCTTCTACCCCATATGGCTGTTGATATCTTTCCCTTCAGCCCAGATGAACCCATTTCTTCCCAAAGGTGAGAGTTTCTATAAAATAATGGGAAACCTTGACCTGACTTGCACAAAGCACTTGCTTAGTATCACAGCATAGAACTCGAAAGGACTAATGAAAAAGTCCAATATAGTCTCTTTTTTATTCAAGCATGTCATTCTATTAAAATAGAAAGACAAACATAGTCTCACTCAATATTTTCATGCAGATTTTTCTATCTACTGAGGTATTCTTAACATCTATAAGATTCCAGCTTAGATTTATTCCTATTTGATTTATACTTTATTGTGTGATTTCACATATTTCCAACTTCACAATGAAAATATAAATTAAATGCCACATAGTTTATCTAATCTAAGAGACCTAAAAGATAAACAAATTAAAGAGCAAAATGAAAGAAGCATGTTAAGAAACAGGAGAATAGTCTCTGTGAAAATCAGCAGATCTGAGACAAAAGGAGAGGGGAGAGAGGTGGAAAAACCATCAAGATGTGATATGTATGTATTCACCAAATGTAGTATAATCATATTATCACGTTAACTTTTTTAAAAAAATTAAATACATGACTTTGGTTTGACTATAGAGATATCTACATTAAAAGTAAATGAAAAAGTAAAATGTAAAAGTGAATGATTTTGGATTTCACATGTTAGGCAATAAGTATTAAAACTTTTCGGAATGACACAGCAATACCCATGAATTCTCATCTTTCTGCTGGGGACCTTTCTGAAATAACATGGGTCGTTCTGTGTGTGTTCCCTCAGGAGATCGAGTTGTGCCGTGTTAGCAGTCAAGAGAAGCTGGGCCTCACAGTCTGCTACCGGACAGATGATGAAGACGATGCGGGCATTTATGTCAGCGAAGTAAGAAATGCTGCAGAGAGGAGATGAGACAGGGAGGAGGAGAGGAATGAAGTGAAAGGGTCACAGGGGAAAACTCTTCCTCCAGAGGCTGGAGCATGAAGAACTGGCTATGTTCCAAAACGTGTCACTTTCAATTAGGAAAGTAAATTATGCTGCCCAAGTAATACAATTATCATCAGCTTGTTTAGTGTGGATTCTTTCACTGCAGAACCCCAGCCAAGAAAAGTGAAAGTGGTAACATTGTCTCCATTTGAATGCCCCTTCCTAGAGTGTAGGACATTGAGAGAAGTTTTGACCTGCAACCATTTGCCCTTCCATTCATTACAGCCTTTATTACTCTGGGAAGGACTGCACTGGGTAATTATTGTAAGTTAACAGTTACACTAGTCACATCTTCTATGCTGGTGATGGGGCAGATACATTTGAATACTCAAGAAGTGCATCTATGAGTTTGTTTTACTTGATACCACAATCACTTTCAGGAAGTGAGGGGCTAAGTGTGAGACACCATTAATGTTAATTATTCTGAAAGCCTGTCAAGCAACATTTTTATCATAGGTGATTTTTTTCAAACTCCTCTAAAAGAGCACTGTAGAAGTAAAGTGTGGTTTTCAAAATTCTATATACATGTGATTAAAAATTACACACATATACACACATCTAAGTGTGTATTATATATATCAAGTCTAACTCCTGTGAACAGTTACACAAGCTACATACTAATTCCTGTTCCAAGTTTTCATGGCCTTGATATTAAATATCACCTAACATTCTAAACTCAGCTTCCGCAACAAGAAAATTGGTACAATGTTTATATAATTGTTTTTATAAAGGTGTTTAGAATATGGGGGAGATCATATAGTTATTCTACTTAGAAAACTACACTGATCTACAAATGTAAAATGCTATTCTTTGTCACTTTATCAAAGAATTTGCCAACTGGCTCTTACAAAGGCGAACTCTCCAAAGAAGAGATTTAGGCCCTGTTTTAAATGTACAGCTATGATAATCCCTCTAAATTAAGGAAATATGAGGAAATACCTACTGAATTCTCTTTTGTAATATGTACAAAAAGTAGAAAGGTAGAAGTTTAGTATCAGTTTGATGGCAGTTTAGAAGACAAACTTTTAGGTTATAAATAGCTTTTAAATGGGACACAATTGATGAATCACTCTTCACTTCCTTCTGGTAAGTCTGTACTTACCATTTAAGTGTTAGATTTGAAATTTCACTACTCAAGGAAGATAAAGAAGCTCAGGAATTGAGCATATGTACTTGGAATAAATATTTCTCTTAGAGATAATTATAATGTCTTTCATACTTGATTTACCACTGAAGACTCAGCTATTAGGTAGCACCTCTAATAAGAAAGTGATATCTAACATCTGGGTAGGGTGGATAAACTCATGTCACACTTGAAATACTTTGCCTAGGAAAAAGCTTTCATTCTATATACCTAAATAAATGGTTTGAAGCCACTACATTTATCTTGACGGATCGAATTACCTCCAGTTAACGGCAGTCATCACTTAAGCCTGGACCATTAAAATGTTGATAAGCTCTTTAAATATGTATTTATTCTAAAATAATTTATAGTTAATATACTTCACCATATATATAAATTGGTGCAGAGTAATAAAATGTATATATAGGATTGTTTCTTGAGCAACACCAAATATAAACCTCTTTATAAATTAATATGCACCTGAAACAGAAATTCCCTGAATATGTATGGACTTGCAGTATAGCTATCAGCTTTTCTAATACTGCTAAGGCAGGATTTAAAAATCACCTTTGTAGTAGAAAGTAAATTCTCTGCAACCAGAGAATACTAGTACTAATATTATACTATCTAAAGACAGTGTCTGATAACTGAGATTCAGATATAGGTAAATGGGTGAGAAAAAGAAGAAGGAAAAAATATGAATACATCCCTTCTAAGAAAGGAGCAAGGGACAGAAAAGGGGGCCTTCAAATCGAGTTCTTCTCCAGTCCACCTTCATTGTATTAACTCCAAAATAGTGTATTTTATATTTTTAGAATTAGTGATTTCTCACAGAAAAATGCATCATGCACTCTGTCATAAATCAATAGAAAATGTTGTACTATGGTTTAAAATATATATTTTACAACTACAAGTTTAATTTTTTGACAATATCTTGCATATCCAGTTGATGACATGTGTCCTCTCCATTACAGGTGGATCCAAATAGCATCGCTGCAAAAGACGGCCGAATTCGAGAAGGGGATCGAATTTTGCAGGTATGTATGTGGTTATTTCCTTACATTTCTTACTGCCTGCCACACAGATCTGGTTTGGATTGGATTGGGTTGGGTTGGGTTGGGTTGGGCTGGTTTGGTTTGATTTGGTTTGGTTTGGCTCCTTGTAAAATATTAGAAAAAAGAATTTTTTTCCTTTTAGATATTAATATCCACCAAACAAAAAGGCTGTCGTTTAATGTTTAAGTGAGGATGGCATCCTTAACAGTTAATAGCTAAGAATTACTAGTTCAAATACTGTCTCTGGAGTGAGATTTGACTTCAGCTTCCAGCTCCACCAATGGCTTGGGTACATCACCTCGCCTCCTTTTGTTTCAAGCCCATTTGTTCATCTTAAAAAATGGCAATAATAATATAACCCATTCTTGTTGTGAAGGTTGCATGAAATTATGCATGTAATGTGCTTAGCACAGTGCATGATAAGTGCTTAATAAACATTAATGGCTATTATTCCTAACAGCAGCAGCAGCAGCAGCAATTGCTGCTTTCCAGAATAAATTAGGTGAACATGGATCCAGATGCTCCTTTTCTAAATGAAAGCCCAGAAGTCTGTAGAAATTTCAACTATTTACTAATGAGTCGCTGGGGCCAAGTGGAGCAAAATGTGATTTCTTCTCCGTATAGAAATATGAAAACAGAGACAGATTTAAGTTTAGCTTAATGAGAGAAGCAGTAAGCAAGGAAGATACAGAGTTGGAAAGGCAATTCCAGGCCTAATCAAGAAAAATTGACACCCCAAATTTCTGTTCTAAATCTGCCTCACTGCACCCTATCTCTTCCAAGTCTTCCTGTCCAGAATACTGCAGGGAGATAGCACTTGTTTTCAGATCAACCCCACACTAAGAGCAGAGGCCCCTCTGGGTTGAGTTCACTGCTGATCACCACCATGAAACAGAGGGAGGGACTAGAATGGTGATTTGAGGAAATATAGACTGTGAAAAAAAGGTGGCAACACTTCTAGGTCAGATTGAGTTTCCATTTCTCATTGCTAGATGTGGAGCCCCAAGCAGTATTTTAAGGACTTCAAAACTAGACAAAATGCCTCCCTACCCTGGGTATACCCTTTTTCTGTGAAATTGGGAAGAGAAGAGCATACACCAAGGGTCACAGTACAGTGTAACTGAGCCCTCCGAGGTGTGTTTGCACTGCCAGGGCAACACACTCCCCAGACTTCTCTCCTCTCCCTTCTGCTGGGTAGCAGTCACTTTATCCCACCACCGCCTTCTCCCCAATCCTCTCCCTAGCTACATGCCTCAGAACCCCTCTGACATCAACAACCTCTACTAAGACTCTGATCAGGGAAAAAATAAATATGAATTACCATTTGTGGTCCCACTAGTTTTCATAAAAGCTCAAGAGTACATCATTTCTAACTCAATAAGCTCTGTAAGCAGTGACTTATAGTAAAACAAAATAGAATTGTGTCTGGGGAATGTTAGGGGTATACAAAATGGATCAGGAAACCAAGACATTGTCTTGTTTTTCACTACACTTTGGTATCTTTCACACATTCACATGAATAATTCAGTGAATGAAACAAGGGTATTCCATGGAAAGGATGATAGGACAGATAAGTAAGAACTATGTAGCTTCATTAAGAAATTAAGAATACCTACCAGACAGCAAAAGTTTCAATAATGTTTTGATTTTGAAATAATTTTAAAATATATTTTCACTTTGTTACCATCTTCAGTTCAATATACTAAAATCAATGCCAGTGTCTGGTGCTTAGGGTTGGGGTGTGCCCCGAAATCATTGCACAGTGCTACAGTAGAGTAAAATGTTCAATGACCAAAAAGTCCAGAGGATTCTGTGATTTGACATTAAGGGATTCTATGTGTTACAAGTCTCCTTCTTGTTCTCTTGCTGCTGCTAGCTGCCACTGCTTCCTCTCACTAGCTAATCTCCCTATCCCAGATCTCCTTTTGTACTTTCACCTACTTCCCTCCTAATTTCCCACTAACCACCCTTGTAGGCTGGATAGGTAGATACAGTTATTAAAATCACCTCTATTGGTTTGGTGGGCACAAGTGACTAGACATGAAATGAATGTGTTTTCATACATGATACTGTATGCTTTGATACTTTCAAACTCTTAGCTATAGTGTCGACAGATAAGTTTCTGAAGGAAAAAAAAATATGTAAGATAATAAAATATGCCTTAATGGAGGTGGTTTACTGAAAAGAAACAACAGTAGGATTGATAAAGTGATTACTTCATATTCAGTGACAAATTTGTCACACTTATTGAATAAATACATATCACAGGAAAAAGCCTAGAATTCAATTCTGTCTGCACACATAGAAAACAAAGTGTCCTAAAGGTGATGGTGAAATTATATTAAACAAACCTGTAACAAAATTGTACCAATAGACAAATAGCTCCCATATGGTTGGAGAGGATATTATGGGATATCCAGCAGTGAAGAATTAATGACTTCTTTTCCAGGAAGAAAGGAAAGTGGGAGAAACAGGATTTACCTTTTATCCTCCAGGTTCCCTGGCTGGCTTTCATTTAAATGTATCTCTGAACAGGAGGTGTGTTTTAGTTTTCCATTCAGGATAACCTCAGTAGAGTCTGTTTATGTTCCTGCCTTGATTGTATGGCTAAACTTTTCTTCATGCATCACTCCATGGCTTGTTAGAGGACCTCACCCAACAACATTGCGTGCACACACATTCACAGGAAACTAACATGGGTAGGCTTACGCAGAAGGGAAGCCAAACATGAACTAATGCATGAAAACACTTCTGCTGCTCATGTGTTTGTTCTCTGCAAATGCAGGGTGGTTCTTTCTGCTGTGCCCTTGCCCAGAACTTGTATTGGATATTTTCCCCAAGAACTACCCTAAGGAAGCCTCTCACACAAAAACACAGGCATGAAGGAGGCACTTCTGAGGCACAGAGCAAGGGTTAAATGCCACATAAACATCAGTGTCCCCACAGAATGCTGTATTCTCTTGTGTTCTTTGGGATGGTTAGCATGTAATATTCCACATAAGCAGTATAATCTCATGCTGGCCAAAAAGTATTAGTCATGTTCCTAAGGAGTGCTTCTTGACAGAACTCTGGCAGAACTCAAATAGAATAATAAAAGTTCTAATGAACTCTTTCTTTCTCTGGCCTACATATGAACTAGTCCTTAGCATTACTATTTCTTTTAAATTGTTTTCCTTTTCAATAACTGTTTTTCACTATTTCTGTTTTTTCTGCATCTGTATCTCTATATTCCACATACCATATCTCTCTCCATATTGAAATATAAATACATTTGAAGTAAATATCTCTTCTTAGATTCTTGGGTTTTCCTAAGAAATTTCACAGGTGGTTTAATGCCAAAAATTTTAATTGCCCATCTGCCTTTGGTACAATAATATAGGAAACCTAAAAATTCTCATGTTCCACCAGAAAAGTTTTATTAAACAATTCTTAGATATTTAGCCCCCTCCATTGCTCTCTCACTCTCTCCTACTCTATCTCCTAGATCTCTTCTAAGACAAAGACAACATCTATTTTGAAACTATTTGCATATGATTATGTACAGAAATGAGAAATATATATTATCTACAATGATTTCCTTCATTTATAACAAAAGTCACATATTGTCCCATTGTCTTCCTCTTGGCTTGCTTCCTCTTTTTTCTTCCTAAAATAGAATTCCTTCAGTAAGTTGTGGTGACTTGTCATCGGTCTCCTTCTCTTGTTGCTTGTATTCTTCCCCTCTGTCTGCTGGTGTTTTCAGGAACAGCAAGCTGCTTTCCCAAAGCAGTCCTGTAGCCATAAACCATTGTTCCAGGAACAAGGGCAACTGAAGGTTGAAAGCTCTATTTGATTCCATTCCTCAAATTTTTCCTTTCTTTGAGAGGCATCTTTGCTAAACCATATCGGTTGCATTTCTTGCCTTGATATCAGTTTGGGTATTGAACTAAAATCCTAAGTACAATAGAGTCTACAGAACATTTTGCTAAAATTGCCCTTATTTTGAAAAAGAAAACAGTAAATTGCATTTCAATGCCGGGTTTCTGTAGCAAATTCATTTTGTCTCATGTGCGATCCTAAATATAAAAAATGTCTTTGCAACATATGACTTGCCCCCCTGAAACAAGGACTGATTGGCAGAACTAGTGACCATAGCTCTGGTCATTCTGAGATGACAGATGAGGAAGATGAATACCGACTGGAAAGGGACCGAAAAGCAAACACAATCATATTATTTCATGATAACCTTCTAAGAATTTAAAATACAAAAACAGTAAATAGCTCCCTAAATGCATCAATTGATTACTATGATGGATTTAATTACTGCTTGTTAATTGTATTACATGTGCTTTATTTAGCAGAGAACTGTCCTGCCTTTAGAGGATTAAAATATAATGGTGATAGTTGTAATACAGTAATGTTGACAATAATTTGTGCCAACTTTGAGAACTCCATGTGTCAGGCACTTATTGAGCCCTTTCTACCAAACCCTTTGAGAAGACACACTTCATTTTAAGATAGTGAATATAACAGCAACATTACAGTAACATAAAGAAGGGGTATTTAGGCTAATAGCAAAGGAAATTTAAATGAAGAAGGGGGAAACACATATATATTTGAGGGGAGAATAGAGGGCAAAGTAGTGAGATTCCTATTTCAACAGAAAAGATGAAGATAAGCTATGTGAGATCACCCAGCTCAACTCATTTAGTATCAGATATACTCAGGATGAAATGGTTAGGTTGATGTTTGATAAACAAACAGGTCCATTGTAGATCTAGTACTAGAACTACTAAGAAATGGACATAAGCTCTCATTGGCCAAAGAGAGTAAAAATTATACCATTACTGTAAAATAACTTTTAATAGTAGATACAAGAAATATACTAGAATCAATCACAGCCAAGATTTATCTTTGAGGAAAAAAAAAAGTCTTTTGAGTCAGCACATACATACCTTTTCAGATGCATTTATGAAAACAATGTATATTCCTCATTATAGTTCACTGCCTCTAATTTGAAGTTTGGTAAATTTTATTTGTGAAGTGCAAAAAATCAGAATGTATATGAAACTTGTAAGTGGTTGAGTCTAGGGATAGCGGCCTTTACCGTGGACCAAGATTGACAGTCAATGCCAGACTCTGCAGGGAGTTTAGCAGTCTACTTTATGCCTTTACACAAAAATCTGTAGCAAAAGATGTTAATTACTGGAAAAATAATGCTCAGTATAGTCATGTTTTCCATCTAACAGTGAAGTAATTAATGCTTGTTTTAGGCAGAATTTCTTCTAGTTGAAATTTCTTTCCACATATTTTGCTTTTATGTTGGAGATTAAAATGCTTATTATCACTATGAACTTGAGCAATCAAGATTTTCATTTTTAAATATCCAAATGAAAAAGCCATGTTAAGTATGAGCTAAAATATCTTTGAGCATGAAAATGTAGTTTAAAATAAAAACTTTTGAAACTTTATTTCCTGTTGTTAGAACTCAGAAAAAGCAAAAGTATACGTTTCATTTCCCATTGGGATCTTTTTATTTACTTTTATTAGTACATAGTTGCAATCTGTACTAATTAAATTCATTGTAGGGAGTTGGTACATATGCCTAACACATTTCAATGCCTTTTATCCCCTCCCTTCAAGCCCTCTTTTATTTTCCCAACATCATATTCATTTATTTATAAGAGTTTATAAAGCTAATTATCATATATACAGATTAAAACCAGACTAATAGGCCAAAGAACATATTTTCTGTGCAATCAAAAGTGTAGCAAAGGTGAGCATCTTTTTCTTTTTGCAAAAAAAAAGTCGATTTTACATTATGTTAATGTTTTTAAACTTTTAAATATACTTACAACGTTGCACTACACTGATTTCATTGTCTTAGGAAGTGTTTTAGGTGAGGATGTTCTTGATAACCATTCTTTTGATCAGTTAAACACAGAGTACAGTTTGGGCAACTAAGTCAGATTCACAAATATGAAATGATTGAATAAAAATGCAATCAGCAGTGGGCTGGGAGCACTGCCTGGTGAGAGATAGCATTGCCACTGTCTAATTGGCTCGCAGCAAGCATGCAGGATGACGGATTTCAGTTGCGGTATTGCCGGTCCTCCTCCTCCCAGCACTATTATCTCAGAGTGACACTTCCATTACTCTGAGCGGAGAAAGATGAACGTCAGCTGTCAGCAGCTGGTTAATTGTGTTGCTAGATGTATGTTGCCAGGGCGCAGGTTGGACATTTATGAACATAACTGCTTCCTCTGATGTCCGCCATCCTTCAGGGATCGATATGGCTCTTACAGTAAGCGCCTAATTGAGTGGAGGCACTTTCCACGGAGGGGCCGAAGATGGGCTCATTGTGTGAGCTTCATTGTCCATACATTTACCATAAATGAGCTGATATTTGCCATTTATTGTGTGCAGCATTGTGGAAATGGAAACTAATGTGCCACTTTCATTTGTTTTCTAGATAAATGGGGAAGACATCCAGAATCGAGAAGAGGCAGTGGCGTTGCTGGCGAGTGACGAGTGTAAGAGAATCGTGCTGCTTGTTGCAAGACCAGAGATTCAGGTCAGAGCAGAGATCAAAACTCTTGAGGCTCAACTCCCTAGCCATGCAATTTGCGAATAAATTTATATTCACTATCTGCTATTCTATATCGAATCACTATCATGGGTATTTGCAAAACCAAGTACATTATACAGAATACAGCACACATCGTTCCTAAGTTGCCAACCTTAGCATGAAAAGTACCATGTATATTTAAAAGCTCTCTTCTCATGCCCCACAGAATGGCGACTAAATATCCCATTGAGCCAAATTTTACTGCATGCAAAATTGAATCATTATTCTCTCCTTCCACGAGCCAGTTATTTAAATGAATTCACAAATGAAAAACGGTTTACTTTACATGATTCTTAATTCTGTGTGGATCCTTGCTCTAGGTTTCTATCTCAAGAATATTTAATTGGCATATTAAGGTACCTTGAAAGAATTCCTATTGAGAAAAACATTAGCATACCCAGCTATCATCTTAAATCTTTCTTAGAATAACTTTATCAAATAAAGGTTCTTATATAGCATGGTATGGCTCCAAATAGAATAAATGTTTTTTTTTCCAAATTGAGTGTGACAATCGTATGTCCTACCAAAAAAACTGATGCTTCTAAAGGAATTTTTTTATACCTTTACAGAGGAAGATGTCATGAAAGTAAAGGAAAGGTAATGGTGGAAGAAAAGTACTATTGGTACTTCCTTTTATATCCTTTTTATATCCCACCACAATGCAGAAAGGACAATACATTGTCACCATTCTATCCATCTGTCAGTATTTTGAGTGAAGTTAGTTATATTGCCATTTGTCTCCTAGGTTATTGATCTGATATTTTTCAGACTCAGTAACTACATACTATCTATAAATTACATTGAGTAAGTGTATTTCAGTGTCAGACTGAATCTTGACTTGAATATAGTGGTTATAAAAGATCACCCTTTCCGCATATATTTCCTTTATGCCCTTGACCATTCTAAATGGTTCTCATAAAGCCTGCCACAGTCTGAAGCAGAGTAAAGTTACACACCTGAGGTCTTAAGAATAAGGAAATGAGCCCACACAATGTGCTAGATTTCCCAGGTAAAAATTAATTTTTAAAATATATATGAAATTATACCAATTACTTGAAAATTTCTCAAACCAGTTATCCCACTGATCAAACTTTCTCAAAGGACAGAATAAAAGAAATAAATACAATTAGTGAAATTCATGGTAATTTGAAATCAACTCAATAGCCATCCATGTTGTAGAAAAAATATCTTTGTATTATAATATGGTTTCCTGCTCTTTCCATGTAACTGCTAGAGAAGCTCATTAGTTTAGAACTAAGGCATTTCCTTAAAATATACCATATAATGGCTGTAGTGGGCTGTGGCAAGAATAGAAATTAATGACATAAGACCAGATCCTGTTAATCTTTGATGGAATACATATGCCTGGCAAAACCAACAGCGTTTTTTAATATGTGGCTATGCACCTGACCTTTTTTCCCCAAAAGAGTCAGTATTAGAGGGTGCAATACCAAATGAAACTCGCTTCCCACAGTTGATAAAAGATGGTTGTCTGGTTGTCTGGCTCCACGGGCTGCCATCCTGCCTGTCAGAATCAGGATCTGCATTAGCCCCTTGATCCCGAGGAAGCCTTCATGCCACTGGAAGGAAGCTAATTGCCCACTGGAATTCAGATTCTCAGTGAAATCAGCAAAGAAAATACATCGTGACACCATGCTCTAAAAATGTAATGTAAGCAGTATATGCTAGAAAGCTGTTCCCCAAAAAACATTTTTTTAAAAATTGAATTTCCATCACCCATCTTTTTCCATCAAATTCAATATAGCTCATTGCATTTTTCTATACGTATAGTTTATTCAGGGAAAATGTAGATACTTTTTGTGTGCTTTTCCTAGCATGTTTTTAAAATGTCTCTAATACTCTCTAGATTCTTAGAAATGATCTACAGAGTTGCTGGGGGCAGTTACTGTGCATCTGTGCCATATTTTTAAATAACTCATTTCCTCTATTCCCTGTCACCTTTCTTTCATTTCCTGCCCATTTTCTTCCTCAGACCATTAAAGATATTGCTTTTCTGTCCCAGTCCCCCTAGGACACTGGGGCATAGAGGGCTCTCATCTGTTCTTGTAACCACTACTTTGGAGATAGTGTACATTGTTCTTTCTCTGCGATGCCCCACGTGGTCCACTGTGGCAGAGACAGATCCCTACCGTGTTATGACGTCCGTTCTTTTCCCGTAGCTCATCTCAAGGGGGATGCCTATCTCCACCACAGGATTAGACTCAGACTCCAGTGAATGAGTGTCTAGGTGGGAAGAGAAAATAGAAGAATCTCCCCTTATTTATTGTTCTGAGTGAACCCTCAGCCAACAGGGAAACTCACCAAAACACCCATGTACTGACTACAGAGCACAAGTCAGGGATATGTGGGGTTAGTCAATAAGAAAGAGTTATAGGGGATCATTAATTTCTACTTGACTTTCCTTGTATGTCCCACCACTTCATTTAACCTCTGAAGATTCTGTTCCATCATTCACTGTATCAGTATTTTGAAGCATTTTGTTTTGACCTGATTAAAGGAAGAATCCTTGCTGTTTATAGAAAGCAAACATTCTTAGCTTTAAGAACTTTCTCGTGGAGTCTGGTATTTACAACTGCAGGATGCTTAAAAGGAATTAAAGATTATAAAATATGGGCAATTATAAGCTGGATTGAATTTCCATTTTTAGTCAGGATAATTATCATAACTCTCTGCATATTAAAGTCAGGGGGATGGAATTTGGTCAAGTTTCAAGATAAATGAAGATGAATAACTGTGTCCATATGCCTAGCCCCAGTTAAATCTGAGGTAATTTAAATTCTACATAGCCTTAATAGATATCATGAAATCTATGATTTGCCTTCCTATTAATGAATGTGATATATGTATCTCTTCATATTAATGAATGTGATACATGTGGCTAGTGTCTTTGGGTATAGCTTAATGTCTGTCTCTCATGTTTGTTTTTGCTTTAAAGTTTGAGAAATTTAGTTATCTTTCAAAGCTTATTTTCCAGTTTCTTCATGAAGCACCCATCCATTTTTTCTCAGTAGTAGAAAGCAATTTTTTTCCTTTATAACATACTAAAGCAGAGTTTTGATAATAATCCAGTGTACTTAACAAACCTAGACAGCTAATTTATGTAATCCAGCTCCAAAAATCCACTTTGCAACATATTATCTGAATTAACACCAATCATATTAGCAAAGAAATCACAAGGTTTTCATTTCACTTTGTATGGAGAAGTCAAAGGGATTTCTTCAGTCTAATTTGTGTAAAATTCCCACAAGAACATTTGCATCCAGCACCCACAAATGAAATCCTGCTTTGACTGCACCACTCTACCACCCTTAAATGCCAGGGTGGCTAAGGTTTTTTTCCTTGTAAATTTGCCTGAAAACTGAATCAAAAAAGACATAATGGGAACTGGGCGTTTAGGTCAGTGACAGACCATATGCTTAGTATGTCTGTGGCCCTGGGCTCAATCTCCACCACCTCAAATAAACACACAGACAGACATATCATGTTGCATTGCTTACCCTCTACCCTTGAGAAGAATAATTTAGAGTTTTGCTTTTGTTCATAGATACATAAATGTTGTCTGTTGATTCTTTCATGGTAAGCAGCCATCTTGTTAACGTGGATGCCTACCTGCCTAAAAATTTAAAAAACATAATGACGGTAACTTCAGCTTGTGGAGGATACTTTGTGTGTAGTCTCATTGGGCATTGTTGTTAAAGAAAAAATCTCAATGGTCTCATAGCCCTATTAATAACACTGAAGTTCTTTCAACACAGGGACCATTGCGGGTAATGAGCATGACAGCTGTGGATTATGCAGTGCGCTTTTCATACATTTTGAAAGGAGGTAATGTTCTATGCTGTGAGATTTACTCAGCTCTGAGAGAAAATCTGTAGCTCTGTTTCAGGAAAGGATAAAAGGCCTAAGAGTCTTTTTTTTTTTTTTTTTGCATCACTTTTTCTTCTGTGAGATGAACTGTAGAAGACTGATAGTGTGAAGAGAATCAGTATGATGAAAGGAACTGGTCAGGCATCGCTATTTAAGTTTACCCTATTTTAGCATGAGTCCTCGCTAACATAATATAATGTACTGATGTATTCTTTTGCAGCTGGATGAAGGCTGGCTGGAAGATGAAAGGAATGAATTCTTAGAGGAGTTAAACTTGGAAATGTTGGAAGAGCAGCATCATGAAGCGATGCAGCACACCGCTGGTGAGGTGGAGCAGGTAGGCCCCATGGTTTGAACCGTAGCATGTAAAATGCTATTCGTTCTTTTTTCATGCAAAACCATGGAGAAAAAACACAATCAAAGGGTTTGATCAAAGATTCCTATAATGATAATCTTTTAGAGCAAATGATCATCTCAAATAAATGAAGCAGAGGGAATAATTTTTTTCTACTAAGAAATATTTCCAGTTTTGGATGCTTGGGTAGCCTGAATATAGTACAGTGGTATTCAAATGTTGAATCAGGAGGAGTTTCGACTTCATTGCGAGAAAAAAACAAAAAGAAAGAAAAAAGAATATATTTTTAACTTTAAATATTTTAAGTACAGTTATCTTTTAAAATTAAATTTAACTTTAAACGATAAATGTACCTATTTGAATAGGCAGTCTGTAACCACAGAATAATGATGGCATGATGTAAGCTAACAATCTTACATCATGCGTATTTGGTGGCATTTTACCCCTGTAATAACCATACAAAATGTCTTGGGTCCAAAGGCTGCTGATACATTCATTGTGTAACATCTCCCAAGGCACAAATGAGATGATTGACATTTTGTCTAAAGTCATATTCATTCAATGTTTTGTGATTCTAATGTGTTCCAAGAACCACGCTTGATACTGACAATAGAAAAGTGGATCAAGTTCCTGTCCTTAATTGCTTCCTAATTATTAAAATATCACTGCATAGCCTTAGTAAAATTAATCTTAGAGCTGTTTTCATTTCTTGCTGTTATTTCTCACTGTATAAAAACCAGACCAATGTAACAATTTTTTAATGTCTAATTTATGTCATTCATCTGCTTCATGTAATTTTGTTAACACTTCACTGTCAATTTACTGATTTGTTCAATTATCATCTCATTCTTGACATTCTTAATATATCTTAAGAGATGATTATTTTAAAAGTCCTGACAAGTTTAGCCAATAAACATTTTGTCACTTATACAAGCTAAATAATGAAATGCGTTTACATGCTAACATCCTGTGACAAAGATGTGTACACACCCATATATAAAATAAACCATTAGCTTATAAACATCGCCACACGATACACTCCTGTTCTGCTCATGGATGTTCACTGTCCACTTCCCAAGCAGTCACTCACATGCAAAAATGTTGTTGCTTCAGCGGTGACTGCTTTTCAATACAGGTAGGCTGGAACTGGAATTTTTATGTATGACTTCAACTCTGTCCTCAAATAAAGATATTTTTTGGTGGCAGCAGCTGGTTATAAGCAAGAAAGTCCTTGCTCTAGGCTTTTTCTCTTTTAGATACAAAATGTGACCTAATATAGATTTGACAAGAGGATGTTGGAATAAAGAAAGAAGGGAGAAATCCTGTCCAGGTGAAGTGATACAGTGTCAAATGCTGCCTACTCATCAGACGTAATACAAATGTTAGGTCTTTTGAGGGAACATTAGATGTCCCTGAGGATAGATTCTCACTGTGTGGAAATTTTTCTTCACCATGAGACTGAGAGATGATGAGAAGTACAAAAGCATTTAAAAGTCTTTTGCCCTTATAAACAATAGTATACATTAGAAATGTTTTTGGTAGAAACATTACCTGTCACTATAATTCCT
This sequence comes from Dasyprocta punctata, assembly GCA_004363535.1. NCBI lineage: Eukaryota > Metazoa > Chordata > Mammalia > Rodentia > Dasyproctidae > Dasyprocta > Dasyprocta punctata. The sequence continues at coordinate 97,764 of RJWM01001457.1, read as the reverse complement.
GGGGAAATGACAAATGGTAGAGTAGCATTACCTTAGAAATGAGGAATTCTGGGTTTGAGGATAGAAAACATTTTTATTTTCACAGTTGATCACAGGACTAAGACAAAAAAGGGGAATTTAGTTTAAAATTTAAAGATATCTCCCTACACATGTCCACCTTCTATAGCATCCTTGGTTGTATCGCTGCTGTTGGACCATTGTACGGCATCTTTCATAGCATAATTTGTCAGGATCATTTTAAAATATATGCAAAGTATGAAAAAAATACTGGCCTTCCTGTAATTTTTTGGTTCATTACAAGATGTAAGAAAAATATCACTGTGAATAGCATGACATAGAAACTCAAATGGCCCATTATGCAGACCTTACCACATCTGATGCTATTGTCAGCTTAGATTCAGAGGGATGCGTGACAGGCTTTTCATTGTTAGTTACAATTACTTATAATTTTGCTATCAGTAAGCCATTTAAAATCAATCAGTGTGTTTTAACACATGAGGGAAAGTATTCTAGCAAAGAGTGAGGCTCCTAGAATGACATGATATGTGGTCATAGTCTCTCTTCTCCAAATTATGTCACATTTGTTCTGTTATGTGGGAAAAATAGCAATTATCTAGAGAGAGCCTTTTAGACTTGTTGTAGAATATCTTTTATTACCTATCCCATCCTTCTTTAGCACTAATAGGCTTAATTATATTTAATTATGTACTTACACCTGCTAGAGGAAAGAAATATAAATATATCTAGCAGTGAGCATGCCCAGACATAAGGCAAATACAGCCTAGAAACTGCCATGTAGATTATTGCATGATGTGTGATACAGGAGAAAGTAATTTTAACCTATTTACAGAAAAAGAACTACATATGGATCTCATTAGGGTTGTGACAAATCGTTCTGTAGGAATGCCAAAATCAATGTGTATGTATATTTATATAAAGATTCTTCAAAAAAAATACACACTTCAGGAAAAGAAAAACTTGTATAAATATTTTAATACTAAATTTATTGAGACATAATGAGATTTTAATACAAGTTACTTCCGACTTCTACAATTACAGGAGCTAAAAAGCAGCTCGAATCCGCCTCTCCCAGTTGGCAGTGGGAGGCTTTATAGAGGGGAGAAGTTGCTTCATGATTGGATGGTACATCATATCGAATGTTTCTTTGGGGAGTGAATTTTTGACTTTGTGGCAGTACTGACCAGATGAACTGGTTTCTTTTGCTTATGTCTGTTCTTCAAATGTTAGTTTGAAATCATAAGACTTATTAGTGAAAGGCCCAAAGGTTTTACTAGGAGGCAATTTAAGAACTTTGTTATTTGAGGAATCAAGTCCAGGCCAGGCCTCAACCCACTTTAGTCTGTCCCTTGTCTTTTTTCATTCCTCAGTCCTGAAGGATAACAACAGTCACTCTCAGTACTTCCTGCTGAGTGAGCTTGTAGTTAGGGTCTGAGTTTTGGGTTGAAGAATGAACGCATTGAGTAGGGGAAGATTCATTATGTCTGGGCAATCGAAATAGATTAAGGATGACCTTAAAAGAAGCCAGAAATTCAACACTAAAAAAGAATCATTATATACTGTTGGGCAGAAGCCAGAAACAAATCTAGCCTAGCATGATGCCAACTGAAGATTCTGCAAATGAGAAGGAAGACCAGTCAAAATGTCAGGGAAAGGGACCCCTGTTAGTGGCTTATACTAATTGTAACATTTTGGATATTTCTACCTGTTGAGAGGTTCAGTATCTATGCAACAGCTAGTATTTACTTTAGCATAGACTCCTCCTTGTACAGTCATAAGAAATCTAGGGCAAATCTATTTTCCAATGAAATGCAAACTAAAGATTCCACTCTGGCTCTAGTATGTTATATCCTTCCAGGAAAGATGTATGTAGAAGTGGAATACTCCTTTTTTATTTTCCTTCAAAAGTAACTTAGGATCAATTAATGATTCACAGGAATATATAGAATGAGAGCTCTTTCTGGTTCCAGTGATCATCCAATGTGGGTGATTGTATTTAGCCAGGTTTTTGTTTTTCCTGAAGAGTTGAAAGTGATATGTGTGTCATATATTTACTGCTTTCCCTTGTTAGCAGGTAATTGCTAGGAATTCAAAGTAAAAATGAAGAGGATTCCATCAGGTACTCTGAACAATAATCTTTGGCCCCAGTAATTAATGGAAGTAACATTGATCCAAGGTTGAACTGACAGTTGCTGGAGAAACATCCTTACAAAAGTACTTTCTGCAAGAAATTGTGGTGTCCTCTGAAAATCTGTAGTCTGGTAGTCTTTTGTGATGGCTATAATCAGGCAATCATGCATAAGAATCCTTTCTTCATAACCTCCTGGCTTCATTTACTGTTAGATAGGGTTTACATAAGTGATTCCATCTTGAATCTGACAATTTTCACATTTCTTTTACATTCCTCCCTTTTGCCCTCTGAAAACATTACTAATCAATCAAATAGTTAGGTTTCAATCATCCCTTCTTACATGAATGATCTGCCCAAGGTGTTGATGTGACTTGGTCCCATATTGGAGGGGACCAAGAACATTTCAAGAACAGACATTGATGATTTGGAGTCATTGCCATAACCTTTTTCGCCATGTTTGGGCAACGAAGAAGTTTAGAAGCAGTTCTCAAGCGAAACTTACCAGGAGTCCATTGCTAAGTTTGGTTCTGTTGAGGAGGGTCCACAGTATTGCAGTGGAGGCAGCTGAGTCTTCCAGACTTAACATTATATCCAGTGGCCACTGGAGGTCAGTATCGAGGACCACACCCTGCCCAGGTGCCACAGCCTCAGACTGACAATTGAAAGACTGAAAGTCCCATTTGGGTTCCCAGAAATTATTACAGAGCAGGTGTTTCCTCCCCAACATGCTACTGGGGTACCAGGTTACTACATGGTCAATTAGCTGAGGCCAAAACCTCAAATCCAGCTCAAACATGCCTCCCCAATCAGATAGCAGCAGGAAATTTACAAGAGGGGAAAGCAGAAGTTGCTTTTTGATTGGATGCTTTCCTCCTTACAGGTCATACATTACTTTGGGGCTTGGCAAGAGTTCTGTTCTGTGCGGGTGATTTTAGGCCTGTGACATCATTAACTAGATGATCTGATTTCTTCCACTCATTCTTAAAAAGCTGGTTCCAAACCACAAGAATCATTAATGAAAGGCCTGTAGGCTTTACCTGGAAGGCAAGTTAAGGACTTTGTTATTTAAGGAATTAGTTTCTAGGTATGTCCCGGCCTTACCTAATCTCATTTGCAATAGATTAAAATTTGTCTTTGAAGGAAATTACTAATTAAAAGTAAAATATATATATATATATATATATATATATATATATATTATATATATATATATTTGTGTAACTGAAATTCTAAGATGTTACTTTTGAGAAACACAATTTGGAGAAGTACTGAAATCAAAACACATAAGAAATTCTGGCGTTGAAAGTCCAGCTTTGCCTTCTGTCCGTCTTTGTCGCAAACAACCTGAATCTATTTGGATTAATCTCCCTCATCTATAGATAGGAATATTCTGGGCTCCCACACCTCATACTAAGCTCACTTTGCAATTTTGTGATGTTAGGCTTACTATTGTCAGAATATTACTCAGTCAATAAATTTACCTCAGAAAGTTCAGGAAAACAGTCAAACAAATAATTAGGTGCATGTGACTTCTGAAATCCAGGTCTGCATATTGTTGAAGACTATTAAAATATTGTCTTACTCATCCTTTTATTTTTTCCTCAGAAGTTCATAAATTCATTTTGTTTATACACCTTCATCTCAAAGAAAGCCCAAATAAGAATAGATAGGAAAAGAGAATAATTCATTTACATGTATGTTGTCTGACACTCGAGTGAACATTATAGTCATATCCAAGCAGCTTTCATTTTCTCTATTTCACTGCATAAAAAGCTTTCATGAGCTAATTGTCGTTATTTCTAAAATTGTTATGTATTCTAACATTATAGAAGCTTTCTAGGAATGGCACCTTTCCCAAGAAGCATTGTCTTTCAACCACCAGAGTTTTTCAAAATAACTCACTTCTTTTGTTCTTTCAACTTGATTTTCTCAGCCAAAAAAGCAAGAGGAAGAAGAAGGTACAACCGATACCGCGACATCTTCCTCCAACAACCATGAGAAGGACAGCGGGGTGGGGCGCACAGACGAAAGCTTGCGCAATGAGGAGAGCTCAGAGCAGGAGAACGCAGCCGAGGACCCCAGCGGCACATCTTTGAAGAGCAAGCGAGAGCTGGGGCAGAGCCAAGATACCCTGGGAAGCGTCGAACTTCAGTGCAATGACAGCTTTGTGTCTGGTGAATACATCGACTCAGACTGCGTTGGCAACCATGACGAGGAGTGTGAAAGATTCCGGCAGCTCTTAGAGCTCAAATGCAAAATCCGCAACCATGGCGAGTATGACCTGTATTACTCCAGCAGCACAATTGAATGCAACCAAGGGGAGCAGGAGGGAGTAGAGCATGAGCTACAGCTGCTCAATGAAGAGCTAAGAAACATTGAGCTGGAATGCCAGAATATCATGCAGGCTCACAGGCTCCAGAAAGTGACAGACCAATATGAGGACATCTGGGCTTTGCATGATAGAGGATTCCACAATTATAACACCAGCCTAGACATGCAAAGAGGAAAACTAGACGACATTATGGAACATCCAGAAAAGTCAGACAAGGACAGCTCTAGTGCTTACAACACAGCTGAAAGCTGCAGAAGTACTCCACTCACAGTGGACCGTTCCCCGGACAGTTCCCTGCCCAGAATGATCAACCTCACCAATAAGAAAAACCTGCGAAGCACGATGGCCAGCCATCAGTCCTCCGGACAAAGCAGCAAAGAGTCAACATCCACCAGAGCCAAGGCCACTGAACAGGGCTGCAGCACGGAAAGCCAGGAGCAACTTTTGGAAATCGGCAAGTTTCCCGACCCGGAGAAGACAGTCGGCGAGCCCGTCCCTTACCTCTCGCCCTACCACAGCTCGTCCTACAGATCCGCCAACATCCCAGCTCACGCCAGGCATTACCAGAGCTACATGCAGTTAATTCAGCAGAAATCGGCTGTGGAGTACGCCCAGAGCCAGCTCAGTTTGGTGAGTATGTGCAAGGACCCTCAGAAGGGGTCCGAGCCCAAGATGGAGTGGAAGGTGAAAATCAGGAGCGACGGAACCCGCTACATTACCAAGAGGCCGGTGCGAGACCGGATTCTGAAGGAACGTGCCTTAAAGATCAAGGAGGAGCGCAGCGGCATGACCACCGACGACGACACCATGAGCGAGATGAAGATGGGGCGCTACTGGAGCAAAGAGGAGCGCAAGCAGCACCTGGTGCGCGCCAAGGAGCAGCGCCGGCGCCGCGAGTTCATGCTGCGCAGCCGGCTGGAGTGTCTGCGGGAAGCGCCGCAGAGCGGCAGCGAGGCCCGCAAGGAGCCCAACATCCTGGAGCTGAGCCACAAGAAGATGATGAAGAGGAGAAACAAGAAGATCCTGGACAACTGGATGACAATCCAAGAACTGATGACCCACGGGGCCAAGTCTCCGGACGGCACGAGGGTGCACAGTGCCTTCCTGTCCGTCACCACGGTATGACCCGATGGGCCCCGGGAGAGTGCGTTTCAGAGGGTGCTACCAGTTTGGGTAGAGTATGATTGCCTCGTTCAATGTGGCGTTTTTATATGCATTTTGTGACTCTTTATAGTTTAAATTTTTTGTAAGCAAATAATAATAATAATAACCTGGTAATTTTTCATTTGGTTTTTCATATACTGGTACCTTCGTTTTTGGCTGAGGTCTTTCCTTGTGATATATTCATATTACTCATTTATAAAAAACAAAATAAAACAAAAAAACAAAAGCAAGGAAAACAGAAAAAAAACTTGAACAAAATACTGAGGAGCTAATTATTTCCTATTTTAATGTATCTATTGTAAGTTAAAATCTGGATTTATTTCTCTAGTTTACTTATTTTCTACTTTAATAACAACTCAATGCCAAAACATTTCTATGCTTGCTTCTTGGCATAATACATGTTAAATCAAACCTGTTAATAAATCATATGCTACATCTGTCTGATACACACACACACACACACACACCTTTTTAACATTCTTTTGTACATTTAACACATAAATGGCCCTTGTCTTTGTCCCTGTAAAGTGTAGGTGGACAATCTGCCTGTGATATGTAGTGACCTTGGTCATGTAGCTAGATAATTGTGGTATTTGTGACAATAAAAGAGAAATAAATTATTGATTATCCTTAAGAAAAGTTATCAAGGAGTGTTTTATTTTCATTGTCCACTGTGGTTAACAGAAATAAATTAGTTATATATGTATACTATTTAGAAGACTCCTAATTGTAGAGTACACACTGCACATTTTCTAACACTTTTCCTCAATAAAGTCTTGAAATACTTCCTTCCTATGGATCATTGTGTCGCATATTGCTTCCAGGGTTACATTACATACTATGTATACACTGTCTGACAGATGCTAACTAGACATTGGATATACTCCCCTTGCCTGCCACCTGTGTAAGGTAAATTCAAGAAAAATTTAGGAAAAGATGGAGAGAAAAAGGACTCATAAAGTGTCTGAGATTACTTATAAGAGTAGGATGTATTTTGTTTGCTTGGTCTGTCATAACTAAAGGCCATCATACGGGTCTGAAACAACAGGGAATTATTTCTCACAGTTCTGGAGTCTGGAAAATTCAAGATCAAATACACTAGAGGTTAGAACTTCAACATACCAATTCAGAGGAGACACATTTCAGTCTACTGTGCTGACTGCCTTTATTTAGTTGAGTAGGAATAAAATTTGGAGAACAAGCTTTGCAAGAATTTGTAGCATAGTCAACTAAAATGCCTCGTATGTCAGTTTGTTAAACCCTATCACGTCAGTCGTAATGCCTGCAGTGGGAAAGGTCATATGACCCATGTGCATGGAGACATTAGTTTCATCAAGTTTTCATTCAATCCAGCAGGCTGTTTTGACATAATGATTACACAGCGTCTGTTTCAGGAGATACTGTCCTGTATAAAATTCTCAGTGATTCCCTGCAAGTGCTTGAATCAGGCTCTGATGCCCCAACATTAGGGCCAAGGCCATCATCAAACTTCGCACCTGTCTGCTGCTTCTCCTCAGACCTTCTCTGAGCTATACTTGGCTCTTTAATAGCTGCTCATTTCCCTGAAGTTATCAGAAGTTATCCTCCTTGTGGAGTTTCTATTACAAATCCTATGCCTCCCTTAGCATGAGACCACACATACATTTTCTTTTGGGGTAGGTTTTGATAGTATCAGACTTTCTCTGTTCTTTAGAATACACTATTATGCATATTGTTTTGCCTGCAGAATTATACTCTTTTGTTACTGAATCACATAAATAGAAGTTATTGTCTCTCTGTATAGATTTTAAATTTGTGGAGAGAGATCCTTATATCCCGGTCTTTGTAACCCCTTAGTAAAATGCCATTTAAATAATCGCGAATATAAATTGGGCTAAATTATTTTACTCATATTTCTCTTCCCCATATGGATCCATATGTTACTCTTTCCTTACTCTTCTTCCAAATTTTTATCTTTTGAAGGGCAATCACACAGAGGAAAACAAACTAATCCTATTTACACATAATGAAAATTGGAACAGAAGTTTTAAAATAGTGGTAATAACAACAAACCAAGGCAACCAAAAATTTCATCATTTCTAATTTTAGCTACTGTCAATTTAATGACTGAGACTACTTCAAGTGCACCCGGAGTTAACTTTTAATTCATAGTTTCACGTAAAAATGCCTGTCTACCTTAAGGGTTTGTTTCTTTCCACACCTAACACCGGTGGTCATGGCCTGAACTCTGCACACACCTTGTACTGACGTGTGGATTTTCTGGAAGAAACAAAATGCAGCATTTCCAAAGTTATCAGTTTGGTTTTGTTTTTACTAAGGCCAAATATGCTTGCCAATTTTTTAAAAAGTGTGATGTTGGTGTTTCTCATGTCTGTTTCTATACTTCAAGTTGAGAAATGTCTCTTTTTCAAGAATCAGTGAAAATTTGAAGTGCTATGTTTTATCTTTCTACATAACCTCCTTTGTACTACACATGTTTTTTAAAGTAAATGAACAATAAATCTGTTGCTCAGCAAAAAGAAAAATTACTGGTTCTTGTGGATATTTTGTGACTGTTGATTTCCAGTGTTCGCCTATGATCACTTGCACAGAACACAGCTATTCAACAATTACTTTGGTTTTTCTTCATAGAGGGGCTCCTGAAAGCTGGGTGGCTCTCTGTAGGCATCTTGAAATGCACCGCATACCCCCAGATCTCACTGAACATATCTGAAGGGCACAAGGTCACATATTTCTGGAGGTAAAATCTGCTTTCTAGTTTTGTTTTTTTCCTACAAGAAATGAATTGGTTAACAACTCCTTTGCAGTATTTACCTTTACTAACTGAAAATTAATAGACATTATTTAATAATTACATATTTATATCATATTGGTAACTAATACAAATAATGAATATAAATTAATAGGAAATAATATACTAGAAAATGTAATCAAATTTTACTTAAAATTGAAACAATATTAGTTTAAAGAATCATCAAATTAATCATCTACCCACGGTTTGGTTTCTCAAGTTTCAGTTGGAAGTCTTTTATGGAGAGGGTGGAATGACAGCTTTAGGTTAAACAATGGAAATCCTTGAAAAATAGCCTTGGGAGCTGTTTTTCATCCCATATTCAGGAAAAGACCCAAAAAGATGTCTGAGTACAATGAGCAAAGTGATGCTTAGGAAAGCAGGTGTCACTACCTGTTCAGGATAGACAGAAAGGGGACACCAGAAGACCAGAAACTGACCTGTTGGAGTAGCAGTGGCATTGTAGCATCTGAATGATATAAAGGTACTGGTAACAACCTGACACATTCTGAAGTGCTTTATGAGTGGAACTTTGCCCAGTGTTGGCAGTGACCTGATCCATTCGCTCCCTGGATGAAAGCAGATAGCCTGTACCTTGTGTGGCTGACAGATGAGCATCACAGATGGGGTGCTGAGATTCCTACCATGGCCTCTTCACGTGAAGAACTTAGTCTCGCAGCGCTGTCCAATCAGAGCACAAGAGCTTCAGAGCTGTTATCACTACTGGTGCCATCAGTACCAGAGACTCTTACAAGCAATAGGGCCAGCATCAACATTGATGAGAAATCCCCTGTCCTCCCAGGGACTTCCACTCCTATTGTAGGAGCAGCCACTTGATAAGCCCCACACATACCATGCTGCCTGCCACCACACCTGCCTGATCTGCTAGTGTCCCCAGTCATGTGGCTTACAGAGACAGTGAGTCTCTCTGACCCAGGCATTGGTATGTGCTGTGCTCAAACACAGACTAGATGTACCAGATCTATCAAATGGGCAAACCTCTCACATTATGCACAAATCAACTTAAAACAGACCACAGATCTTAATGGAAGACCTGAAACTCTGAAACACTTCAAGACACTGGTATAGTGATTTTCTTGTAAGATCACAAAAGCACAACAAACAAAAGCAAGAACTGACAAACTAGATTGCACCAAAAGAGTAAAAAGACTACCTACAGGACATGAGAAAATTTTTGCCAGTCATTCATCTTCCAGAAAGTATCCAGAATATGAAAAAAAGAAAAAAACCCTAAGTAATCCAATTACAATTGGACAAGTAATCTAATAGATACTTCTCAAAATATTTTCACGTGGCCTGAAATAATATGAAAGTTCTCAGTATCATGGCTTTTAGGGAAATGCAAAATAAACTCACAACAAGATACCATCTCATCTTTTTGACTAGTGTCCAAAAAAATGTAAGAAATGGTGGCAAGAATGTGGAAAAAAAGGAACTCCTGTATACTGTTTGTGGAAGGCTAGTTGAGATAGCCACTATGGAGAACACTATGAAAGTTCCTCAAAAAACTAAAAATAGATCTACCGTATGATCTAGCTATTCTATTCCTGGGTATGTATCCAAAAGAAATGAAATCAGCATGCAAGAGATACCAGCATACAAAAGAGATACCTGCAAGTTATAAAATCAATCTAGGTGTCCATCAACCCATGAATAAAGAAAATATAGTAGGTAATACATAATTGAGTATTGTTCATCCATACAGAAGAATAAATTCCTGTCCTCCAAAGGAAAATCAATGGAACATTAAGGGAAATAAGACAGACACAGAAAGGTAAGTATGTTCTCTCCTGTGTGGAAACTGTGGGGGTGGGGGATCAACCTGAAAGTGGAAGAATGATTACTAGAGACTAGGGAGGTTAGAGTTGGAGAGATGAAGGGTGGAAGGATGGAGGTTGGGGATATTATCAACACACACTAGATGCATGTATGGAAATACCACATAGGATCCCATGAATATGTACAGTTAATACATTAATTTAAAAAGTTGAAAACCTTTTATATGGCAAAGTATTTCCTCCTTATTGATATTTATATTCTCTCTTCAGTTTTCTTTCATTATTTGCTGAACTGTGTGTCTTTAGACGTAGTTCAAAGTCCTTTAATGATCTTTTATAGAAGTAATGAAGTATTTGTTCCTATATATATATATGCATGATATAGTTTCAGAGCTTCTATGAACAAAACTGCAGTAACTAACAAAAAAAAAAAACTGACCAAGAGGTCACTCCTTAAGAAGAGGTTCAAAGATTTAGGGGAGCAGCCATTCAAGTGTGCTGCTCTCTTCAGCAAGGCAGGACCAGTTCACACGGTTACACAGCGGTACCAACGTTTTGGGCACCAGGGGATGGTTTCAAAGGGACAATTTTTCCACTAAAGTTGGAAAAGTGGTTCTGGGAAGATTCAAGCACACTACATTTTTGGTGCACATTATTTCAATTAATATTCTATTGTGTGCTTTATTTCTATTATTGCACTAGATTCTCATATGGAGCACGCAACCTACATCCCTCACACGCACGGTTCACAGTGGGCTTCATGATCCTATGAGAATCTAATGCAGCTGCTGATTTGACAGGAGGTGGAGCTCAGACAATAATTCCAGCAACAGAGAGCAGCTGTAAATATGAATGGTGTTTCCCTTACTTGCTTATTCGCCCACTGCTCACTTCCTGCTTTATGGCCTCGTGGGGTGGGAGAAACCCAGCTGTAACACATTTATTAGAAAAAACCATCCTCATCAACACAAAGAAATGAGCACCACATTGCTGACTGAGTGGGTATTGTTTGCGCTACGTCTAGTGTCCCCCATACCTCTGGCTGTAGCAGGGCCAAATCCCTACAGTTTTTCATTCATCCCAGCAGTGCTCCTTGCTCCTCATACTTGGCTCGCTAGATAAACCCTTCCCTTTTCTCTATGCCCATCCCTCCATCAATGTTCATTTCCAATCTTTCTATCTCTAGATTTTCCCTCTTACTAACACCCGCTCTGAAGACTCACAAGTGGTGTTTTATCATCACTATTTGGCTTTCTAATCAACAGTGTCTAATGTAGTTTTCCATCATGTGTCTGTCATCTGTGTAGCGTGCTTCAAAGTTAGGAGCCACTGCCAAATCTGTCCTTCTGGTATTTCTTCTATTTTACCAAACAATAGCTGCTCAGGATTTGGGGTGCCATGTATTTGTCATGTTTCTCAGTCAACAGTGCTGACTCAGCAAACACTGCTCCTGAGTTCAGGGGTCATCAATAAACGAGGGTCCTGTTTGTTCTTCAGAATCTTTTTACATGTTTTTAACTTACTAATATCTGCTGCTTACTTATTTCCTCCTAGTTCTGCTGCTTAACAGGCTTGTAACATTAGGCAAGTTACTTACGGTTGCTGCTACTTTGTACAATGGAGAAAATTACAGCCTTATTGGTAGGTTAAGAATTAAATGGGTTGATACATACACAGAAGTGAGATAAGCATTAACACAGAGTAGCACTAGGAGAATAGCTATTATTTTTATTTATGGATTAAAACTATGGCTAATGTAATTCCAGTAACCTGCCACAAAATAGCACAGTTATTAAGCAGTGAATTTTGGTTTCAAACTCAGGATGGCCTGACCTCAAGGTTCATATTCTTTTTGTTGTTTGCTATCTCTACATTAGTTAATAATGAAGATCACTGACTTCTCAGTGTGGGCCCATGAGGTCTGCTTCATCCAGGCACTGACACCATTTTTTTTTCATTCACCAAACATGTGCTGAATTTCATTTGGTTCTACTTTGTGAGTGGATCTAGTCTTTGAATTGTTTGTTGCCTGTGGTGAGGAATTATGGTGGAGATGTTAATCCATCATTTAGCCTATGACAGAGTCCCTAGATCTAACCAGTACATCCGGTTCTCCCACTGCATTCTGCCTCACATTTATTTTTATTACTTTCCATTGGGCTGCCTGCGACACCCTTTTCCAGGAATGTGACTTTGTTGTAAAGAACCTCTTTGAATCCATTTGCAATTTCTCAGTGACCCTTAAAGTCTGGTGTTTGTATAATGCTGAATATTTAATCGCCTAGTGTGTTTCAATAAGGAATTGAATGAAACACGACATTTATTCAATTTCACCTCCCTGGTGGTGACGGGAATAGATTAAATGGGTTGCAACTGCTCAACATATCTTGGAATATTTGTGAAATACTCCAGAAAACAAAGCTTTCTTGAATGTGTGGAGAAACCAGCTCTCCCCTGGTGTTCCCATTATGTTAGGGTCAGTGAGTAGCCGTCTATTTGTGTCCATTCAACTCGGTCTGACTTTATTTTTGAAACAGAACACTAATAAGAAAATCAATAGGTATTGAAAGTACTGTGAAAATGCATGAGGAAATAGAAACACTACAAAACAGTAAAGAGAAGAAAATGTGCTTTGAGAGTCTGAAACATTCATAAGCTTGTCATGGGCAGAGGAACGAAGAGCACATGAAAATAAACCCCGCTGTTTAAAACGGGGAGAACGGATAAAGTGCTGAGTGACAGAGCAGTGCAGGGCCTGGAGGGTTCAGAGGAGCGAGGACTTGGTGGGGGCTATCGCCGTTTCTGGGAAGCTCTCCCTGACTTCCTTTCCTTCCGCATGACTTACCCATGGGACAAGTCTGATTCCAAGCAAGTTACAGACAATCTTTGGGCCTCTGTTTTCTCATCTGTACAATGAGGGCATCAGAGTAAATGACCTTCACATCCCATTTCATTTCTAACATTCTTCAAATTCACGGTAGACATTTCAATCCAAAATTTCTCTTTTGAGGGCACAATTTATTATAAAGCTACCTCGGATAAAATCATCTACTAGTAGTAGAACACATAAGGATATTTTCAAGAGCAAAACTAACCATTTTTGATGTAAAATATTGACACCATTCCTTCCGTGTTTGGTCAGCTGACACATCACAAGCCTTCTTTCTGGAAGCCATTTTTCCTGGTATCTGTGACCCTCTGAAAGACTGCACATGCCATTGACTTTCCCAGGGCGCTGTGCAGCGCTGCTCTAGGGGAGAGGTGTGGCTCTTCTGACACTGCGCTGACACTGCGCATTTGTGCAGAAAGGAGAAAGGACCGTCCCTCCTTGTGGGTTACTCTGAGTTTAGCAATCAAGATAACTGAGTAGCTCACATAAGAAAGTGTGTCATCCAGCTGACACATAAGTCAGTTTCTCCACATAAAGTATGACTGGAATTTAAATTACAAGAAGTGTGGGAGAGGTAGGTTGAAGCCAGGTCATGAAAAACTTCATGCGCAGAGAAATAGGGCAGTGAATATGATCCAATTTGTGTTGCAGAAAGATCAGTCTATTAGCAATTTAGATCTTATGCTGAGTGGGAAAACAGTTGGAGGAAGGACAACAACCAGTTAGGAGGTTATTCCAGAGATATGGAAAAGAAAAGCTAAAGGTTTCAGAGTTAAGTGGTTGATGGGTGTGGGGAGGAGAGCACATTGGCAGATGTTAAAGACTAAGGTTGCAAATTCAGCAAATAAAATATAGATACTCAGTTAAATTTTAATTTCAGAAAAAGCATAAATAATTTTTCAATGTAAATGTAAATTGAAGGTATGCTTATAGTAAATATTAGTTATTGCTTATCTAAAATGTGTATATAAGATGACATTATGCATTTGAATAGATAATTTTGCTAGGGAAGTAAATTAGACAAGTTTTAGGAACCAACAAATATAGAATGGGAGCTAAGCAAAGGGAGAAAGCTCTGAAGGAACTGGGTGCATGACGGTACCAGTCAGTGGAACAGGCCTAGCATGAGACAGATGTCTAGTAGGAAAGAGGACAATTCAGTTTTGGTATATTGGCTTTTAGGTGCCAGTAAAACAATCCAGGTTCACATGGTTAGTGGGAAATTAAAGATACAGATATGGAGCTCAGGACAGGAATCAGAGACTGGAGAAATTAATTTGAGACACCAGTAGTACCATGGACTGTTTTTTTCTCTTTCAGTACGACTCTTCTATGATCACAAAGTCCTGTTTACTAGGACAAGAGCCATGGACAGAAATCTGCTGAATGCAAAGATGGTTAGAAATACATCAAAATAGCTGGGTGTGGTGGCACATGCCTTTAATCCCAGCACTCGGGAGGCTGAGGTAAGAGGGGCATAGTGAGTTTGAGGCCAGCTTGGGCTACAACGCGAGCGCAAGGCCAGCATGAGCTACATAGTGTGACCCTGCCTCAAAAAACTAGGGCTGGGAGTTTGGCTCAGTGACTTAAGCACCTGTCCAGCAGGCACAAGTTTGTGAGTTTGATCCCCAGTGCCACCAAAAAAAAAAAAAAAAGAAAGAAAGAAAGAAAGAAAAGAAAAGAAGTACATCAAATTGTTGTTGCCCTCCTTCCCTGTGGGCCCTGCCCTGTTCAGAGGACTACCTGCCTTCCAAATGTCACATCTCTGCCTCATGATGGATAGAAGGAAAGCCGGGTCTGGTGGTGCATGCCTATAATCTCCATACTCTGGAAAGCTGAGGCAGGAGGATTGCAAGTTCAAAGCCAGCCTGGGAAAATTAGTGAGACTCTTTCTGAAAAAAATAAAAAAGGGCTGGGAATGTAGCTCAGTGCCAAGAGCATGGGCTCAATGTCCATTACCACAGGAAAAAAATAAAAAAGGAGAAGGAAGTCAGGCAAGAGCATATCCTTCAAATGCTCTCCTCTTCCTCTGGATCTACCTTCAAGCCCAGAAAGTGAATTTCACAAACTTTCCCAACAGTATCTGTGGAGAGCATTATAACCAAGCACATAAATATTTCATGAGCAAAATTTAAGGATATTTAAATATAAACAGTAGTCCCTGAAGTGTAACTTCAGGTCAGCTTTTGCAGCTCAGTATTTATGAAAAAAGTTATTTCCATAGATGCACGAGTTTCAGAATTTCAGCAGAGGGATTATGACCCTCGTTTAGGCAGTAACTTCATAGCACTCCTATGCATCACTCGGCTGTGTGTTCCAGAGGCTTTTGCTTTGGGGTCAGCTGGCTCCCAGGCAGAAGCCTCACAGCAGAAGGGTGCAGCAGGTAGGGCTGCTTGCTTAGCTCCGGGTGCTGGGATGCAGAGGAAGGGGTGAGAGGCTGAAACCTGAAGGCCACACATCCAGACACACCCAGAAGGGTTTCCCACCAATCCCCTGGGGAAGATGCCAAAGCCAACCAAACTGGTGCTGCACCCTAACTGCTGCACCGCATTAATTCATAAGCAGTTCTTTCCTTTTCTTTTTTTATTTCCCTCTCCATTTTTTTTTAAACACACACCACAGTGTCAACAGAACAGGGGAAGAAATACGTACCAGAGGACCAACGAGTCCAAAATACCACAGTAAGGAAGTGAGGAAATCAGGTCCTTTCAGGCTCTGCAGGTAGGAATTGAAATTGTGTCAGCTCGGGTCAGGGTAGTATCTGTGATGATAATCAGTAGCACAAATGCTTTGATTGTGATTCCACTTCTAGAAATGTACCTGAAATATATTTACTCATACATGAAATAATATACTTGAAGGGGTTTAATTGATTTTTTTGTTCTTCTTTTTTGAGACAGGGTCTTACTCTGCAGTTCAAAATGGCCTTCAGTTGACTATGTAGCCCAGGCTGGCCTTGAACTTGTAGTGATCCTCCTGCCTCAGCCTCCCAGCTGCTGGTATTACAGGTGTGCAACACCATGCCTGGCTACCTAAAGGTTATTAAGGTAGCATTGATACCAACAGCCAAATGCTAAAGATGACAGAATATGTATAATAGGCGATTAGATTAACACACTGATGGTGCACAAAGCAATCAGTTCAGCTGAACTCAGACAGTGGCTGTCAATGTATCAGTAAGTGGAGAATGGAAGTTTGGAAGAAGTGAAAGCCATGGCATTCATATTTGTATCCAAGTTTTGTGGGTCACTGACTTAAATATTTTGGAGTCCTTGATTTAAGAGGAATAGAAACATAGCTCAGAGGTAGAGCACTTACCTAACATACATCCGTGAGGTTCTGAATCAAACCCCATCACTGCCCTGCTCAAATTAATTTAAAAATTACCATTCAAAACTGGGCATAAAACATTTATTTGAATATGAAAAGAACATTTAAACAACTATAAATTTGGAAAAGCTAACAAACAGCACATCTAAACATTTTTAAATAAATATTTTCATTTATCATCTACCAAACACACATATATTAATCATATATGTTTAATATCTGTTCTTTTGGGGGCCCATCCAGATTTCTTTGCCTACTGTTTTGCTCTTAACTCATTATTGGTAATGCCATATAAATTGTGGGATTCATTCTGAACTTTTGGAAAGCCTCTTTCAAGTTCTACCTTTACAAGAGCTCAAAAAAATTTAAAAAATTTTACTCTAGATTTGTTTCTAACTCTGTGTATTTTAAAATCTTGTTTCTCTTCCATTACTCATACTTTCACTGCCAGGAATTGTAGGGCAAATTCAGAAAACAATTTGCGCTCTATCTGACTCTCTTCTTTCTCATAATGTCTCCGGGTGAGTTGGATAAAGGTTGATATATAAAAAAACATTCCTATGCCAGGACAACGAGAAATAAGCTAGTGGGTATACATAAGTGTGACACATAAATTTGTCCTAACAAACCAAAAGTGTATCTATTCTCAATCTTCCCTTTGGTCTGACCTCAAAATGACCCCAGTCATTCTATTACCACCTGACATGAGGAGAGGTGTGAATGCAAAATGCTGAGTAGAAACAAGCATCAGTCTTAACCAATGATGATGGTTGCAATACCTTAATTTTACCAAATATGCAAAAACGTGAACACATTCATTGGCCCTCCCCTAGTGTCTTAGGAGGCAACTGAGGGCACTGTCCTCTGCTTCATCAGATCCGTAGTCAGTCTGCCTCTGGCTTCCCACCCTCCTGGACAGTGTCTCCAGCAGAAGTGGCTCCCTCTTCGCTACAGTGCCCACCAGACAGACAAAACACAGTCCCAGAATGCATCAGGTGGGCCTGAGCCCGAACACCTACAACATGTCTAAGGCTCAGAGTAGGGAATGGCTTCCCATAATTGCTAATTTCTGGTTCGTGTCATTCTTGGCCTTTTGTCACTCTTAATGGATTGTAAGGGAAGAAAAGTTATTTATTTAAAAATCCATGTGTTTAGTAGAGACTTATTTATGGGAATTAGAAATAAATACTGACAATTTGGTCATTTATCCATACCAGAAAAGCTGTTTAAGAATGCCAGAAGCATACGTATTTCTCTTCTAAGTAGTTCTTTTTCATAAAAACATATACTCCTAACTAGTTAATTTGACCACATGATAGGCATCTAATCCAAGAATATTCCAATTTTAGACAAGTCATCTTAAGAAGTGACCTCAAAAATGAGCAATATTCAAACAGAAATAGTGATCAGCAAATCAAACTTCTTAGATATGAGGTGTGATCAAAATATATGGTGAATGTTTACATTTAAAAATACATAAATAATAGTAAAAGATGCATTGCCACTAACCCCCTAAAAATACTCCTTTTCCCATCACAAACATTTATCCCATAATTCTTGCCACTGTCTGAATCAGTCATGGAACCTCCTTTCTCATGTCTTTACAAATACAGTGAATGCTGCTTCTGAGTGCTACCCAAGAGAAAAGCAGGCTTGTAAAAACATTATGATGTGTCCTCGTCTACCCTATTCATAGGATATGGCACCATGTGACTTCTGGCTCTTCCCCAATGTCAAAATGACCATGACAGGTAAATGCTTTGAAGCAATTCAGAACACCAAAGCAACCACAACAGCGCAACTAAGGGCATTCACGAAACACTTGAGAAAAAAACTAGTGAAATAAATCAAACTCACATTTGTAAATATTGTATTGTTGCCCTAGTGTTAAAAAAAAAAGAGTAATGAAATCCAAAATGTACAATAGGTATTGTGATAATGAAAGGGAAAGAAAGTGCTCAAAAGGAAAGAACAACTGGAATAGGGAAAAGGAGAGAAGAAAGAAGGGAAAATGTATGTATGTGTATATATACAAACAAGGCAGATAACTATACTACTCATCTCTGCCAGTTCATCCAAAGGAACAATTTGTGCTTTCATTGCTTGATTGCTTGACCATTTTTTCATGCCTAAATCTTGTAAGTTGAATAACTACTTCTAAAATAACAATATGCAATATATTTATTAGTGTTAATTTCCTACTATATTTTTGAAATTCTGTATTGTTTCTTTTTTCTGTTTTGCTTTTAAAAATTAAAAAATAAGTCTACTTCAAAAAAAACTTACAGGTTTTTGAAAGAGGCCTTGAAACTTATCAGTTGAAATATTTTCCAAATCTAAAAATATATTTAGAAAATTCTACAACATTTGCAGACATCCTACAAGCCTTCAGGAAATGCACAAGGATTTTCTATCATAGTAGCATCTGCAAAAGGGAATTTTAGTAACAGAGTTTTATAGTTCCATAAAATGTAAGCAACACTTTCTTTCTTCTCCAGATAAAGCCAAATTTGAAGAACTTGATCTTTCTTGCTCACACTGGTTAGATTTTGGAGACACGAAAATGAGCTATTGGAATTTCAAAAAAACTCTATCTTGAAAAATAAATTCTATGACCTGTATGCAACACTTGACAAGATAGAGAAGAAAGAATGTGAAGGGAGGAAAAATGACAGCACCATTGGACATTCTGAAAATGAAATCCTTGAAGTGTACAATTCTCTGCCCAATAATTTTAAATCACTGAAAGCACTTGGGACTGCTTTTCTTACTTTGTTTGGATCATCTTATGCTTGTGAGGAGCTGTTTTCAGCTTTAAATTATATCAAATAAATCAGCCTAACAGATGACCTGAATGCTACAAATGTTGCTGTCAAACTAACAAAGAATGAGCATATATTTGACAAATTATCAGCATGTGTACAGCAGCAAAGATCACAGTACTGTGCAAAAGCATACCAAATGTAAACTTTTGTGTTTCAATAAAGGTTGTTTGTATCACTGAAACCTCTGTTACTGTATTTTTAAGACAAAAAAATTAATGTATTAGTAGTTTTTTCCTAAACTAAAACTTCTGTATTCGGATTTAATTGCAATGTTGGCGCTTTGAATAAATAAGTGGGTTTTAGATTGCAGTTTGGGCACTTAGTCTCTAAAAGGTTCCCTGTCACTGAAGTAGATCAGAGAGAACTATTACTGAAGGAGCAATGTCGTGAAATGAACGCGTCTCTTGAATATGAACATACTTAATGGCTTGAAATTTTTCAATAAATTGGTAGATTAAAATTTGCCAAAGATTCTGCCTTCTATACCTCTTCTAGAAAAAATAGTATAAACTTCCTGGAGGGACATCCAGAATTTCTTTATATGTGGGTTTTGTCTCCCTACATCATTTGAAAGCTCTAGCATATTTTTATTTTCCTTTCAATTTCTAAGGCATAGATGGCAAAATGAGGAAATGTTAATATAGTTTAATTAAGTATTGACTATACATATGGACAAGATATTTATTTACTTGTTTAAGTAGTATACATGTGCATAATAGAAAGAGCATGTCACATATTCATCGGACCTCAGATGCAATAGCAAGAATGCTGAAATGGTAATTATAATAGGCCCTGCCCTTTACTAACTTTGTGAGCTTGTACAAATTGCTGCTAAGAGTCAGTAAAATAAAGCAGAGAAGTAAAATCTTCTAACTCTTCAATAAGAAATCAATCAGACAGTGCATGTTAGAGCTATGAATTTCTTGACAGTGCTCAAAAAGTTTCAACTGTTAATCTGATTTGTGAAAATTATACTTTAAATTATCACTTCCAGTTGAGTGGATTAAAGCCATTATGTGATGGTTGACAATAAGCAGGAACACTGGGTTCTATTCTGTGGTCCCTCAGTGTGGGTATTACAGAGGTATGGCTGGCAATCCTTGGCTTAGTGGGAATCCTGTTGGGAAGATCATGTGAATTCTGGAATTTCCTGTTTGAATTCAATCCTGAAAATGTTTAAAACCATGTAATGAGAAGACACATTTATCTTCTTCCTAAATGAGGAGTCTTACACTGGCAATTAAATTTGTATGATAGAAGACAGAAAGGTTGATATCATATTTATGATGGGTGGACCTTCTTGCCAGTAACTGTGGGAGAAATTTGAAGTAGGAAATAGAGTCAACAAGCTCATGAAAATCACTATGATCAAAACAGTCCCTTTTGGCACTTTAAAGGCTTTCGTCTTATTTTCTGAGATTATTTAACCCTACTGACAAATCTCACTATGCATAAATATTTTTGTGGCTTTGAAATCACCATTTTAATGGTATATGGATGCTACACAGTGAGAAACATGAAGTGTATAAATATTCATATCAGTCAAGATGCTGTCATACCTTAGACTGGGTGGGATTTCCAAAATTAAAATATAAAAGGATAATACAATTCCCCTTCCCTTTTGTCTTTGGCTTCATGCTTAAATAAGTGGTGAAGATAAAGAAATGGACCCTGAAATTCATATCAAGGTTCAGGTGTAAGAAATTAAAACTAAAGACCAGTTCAACCCCGACAGTTTAATTTACTTCTCTTAAGATCTTTAATACCAAACTTATCAGTTCTCTCTGTTAGGCATTAACTTGTTAAATGAGTCTTAATTATACATAAGCAGATGGAGATTTGAATTAAAATTACCTTACACTCGAGTGGCTTTAGTTCATTATAACATATCTTCCTCTTAATCATTTAGGCAGTCTCATCATCTTTCATATAGAAAGTTATTAAAATATTCCAATTTCCATATTTCTTCAGATACAGCCACTATTAAATGGCAAGTAATGCACATTAGTAGGTGACTTATACCATCCAAGATTTGGTGAATTATTCATGTCAGGAACAATTTTTGTACTTTTCTGTCATCTGTAGCATTTTCTTTTAAATACTTTATATTTACTTGATACGTAGAACCTCACCTCATTTAATGTTAAGTACCAATTTTAATTGTTTCATTTCCAAAGGGATTGAAACAGAACATTATCAACTTTATTCCATCCTTTGACTCATTAGAGTCCAGAAAGCAGAGATATAGAAGTTTCAATAATAAAAGCTAAGTATTTCTTAATCACATCAGCCCTCAAAAAGACTACTATACTCTGAGGCAAAGTACCCAGGGAAAATACACACTACTTCAAATTAGCTGCAGTATTGTTAAATAATGAGACATAGTGTAGTAGCAATTTTACCTTGGCAACTAATATTTCTGGCCCTAACAACTGAATTCAAGATCTGTTCTTTTCCAAAATCACCAAGAATACTGATGCAAGGTTAGAGCGAGATACCCTTCTAAGACCACTGAGTCTCTTCAGGGTATAATAGGTTAACTTATGCCAAGAAGTGGCATTGTAGTATTTCCAAAAGTGAGAAATTTACAGCTATTCTCAGAGGAATCCCCTTGAAAAAATTTCAAAGCCCGATGCTGCCATGCCTTGCTTTAGAAGTAGAATCCCCCTTGGGCTGTTATTTTACCCAAGGAGTCAATCAGCCAATAATGTTCTGTTCCAGAGACATCACCAGATTTACAGGCAACAGTGACAGTGGCAGCAGAATCAAACTAGGCAGCCATCAAGAGTGGAAGGCCCTGAGTCTTGGCTGAGTCATGAAGACAAAAGTTCAGTCAGTCTTGTCAAGAACTGTCATATTTTATTTATAAAACACAGCAGCATATCATCCTTTATGGCTAACAAAACTCAATATTCAGCACAAATCTTTCTGTAGTGGGCAGCCAGTCTGAGCAAAGACAAATGATGAGTCCCAAACCCACATGCACTTTGAAAAATAAGTGGGGTTGGAGTTGCATTGCAGCTCTAGCCACCTCAAACAGGGCCCTGGCACTATTGTACATGAAAGCCTGGTAACTCCAGGCGATTACTTCTTCTAAGGAAAGGAAACTTTTCTCCAACTATGGAGAGTCCTCTCCACTAACCTCATCAGTATCTGGTGGAGTCCACTTTTGTAATCCCAGGGAAAAGTTACTGGAATTCCAATAAATAATTCCAATCTACCACTTCCAGTGCAACCCACTGTGAGAATAAAGAGATAAATACATGTCTGTACCTATGGAGAGCCAAGGTGGTCCTAAGTTCAGTTAGAACAATGGCTAACAGGAACAAAGGCCTGGGCCCACAGCCGAACCGGGGTTTTATTAATCCATAGAGAGGGGAGTGGCTCAAGGATGAGTAACTGAGAATAGCAGGAAGTACGTGTATGCTGTGAGCTGGGCTAAGTAGGAGGTAAGATAGCACCTCTGCAACATGCAGAGAGAGAGAGACAAGTATGCAGAAATAGTAATGTGCATAATACAGCTTGAGGAAGTATCTTGTGTTTCAGGGTCAGTGCTTCAGCTTTGTTGCATACTCTTCATGCCCAGAGACATCATGGCTTCTTTCTCGAGGCTCAGTCTCAGCAGACAGTGAAAGCATGGTGTCACTTAGCCTAGCTCACGCATACTACTTGAAAGATACAGGCAGGGCATCACTGACCTGTGGCATTGCTTTAAAGACTACACATCAGCACCTCAGTTAGACATATTTGCATTGCTGAAAGCCAATTGAGAGGATAAAGAAATATCCTAGCCAGCTCTGTACCTATCGATACATGGAATAGGGCCAGGTTTAGCCAAAGTGGAGACACATGCTCTTCTTTCAAGGAGAGCCGTCCTGGGGTCCTCCACATCCAACCAATAGCCAAGATGTTATATTAATTTCTAATTGCAGCATATTAGCAGTTTGACAACACAGCCTGCTGATGCATGTTTCTATAGAAACATATATTTAAAAGTAAAACATTCACACCTTAGAAGGAATGGGATGCAAACATATCATTTGTGCTTTGTTTTCTTGAACAAAGTATTCACACATTTATTTATAAACGTGTATGTAGGTGTGTGCATGCATGTGTGGGGTATGTTCACACTGCCAATCATCATGGAAATAGACATAGGCCTTTTATTTCTGTTTTGATTTGTTTATTTCACCTACTGTCACATACTACTGAATTGCTTGAGAAACGAACATATAATGTGCTCTCGAAAGCAATTTGAATTAATAGTCTTTGAAGGCTTTGAAAATCAGCCAGCCAGCCTCCCTACCAAGGCTGGTGGATTTATATGTGGTCACTTCTCCCTCAGAAGCCCATGTACTGTTTGGGAATCCTCCAGCCAGCTCTCGCTCTGGACTCCAGCTAATTAAGTTTTCTGCTTGCTGCCACTGAAAGCTTCAGTCAGGTGTAATTAAAACTGAGCCAATGACAGCAGTGGCATTTGTCAGAATCATCCAGTGGTTCAAACACCAGTTCTGACAGAAATGTCAAACAGATAGCACTTCCATCCTCCCTGCATGTGCTAGGGAAAATCAGGGGGACTTTTTATTATAAATGCTTGGCTGATAACCTTTTTGAATCCCAGAGCACCAAATGTCTCACATGAAATTTCATTAACTTGGAAAAGAATTCAGCACTGGTGCTCCTGTCCCATGAAGTAAAGCTCAACCTAACTCAGTGGTCTTACCTCAGGTAGGTCTTTCAGGAAATTTTGAAATAAACCAACAGAAAATATCAGTCATGTGAGAAGAAATAGTCTACTTATCAAGGCATGAAACACCTAAGTGAGTTTCACAAAACTGTTATCAAATTTCTAGATTCATTGTTAGGATTTGAGTTTGATCTTTGGTTTCACTAATAAAGTGACCAAAAATCAGGAAAGGCATCATTACACAAAGGGAGACACTCAAGTTCTTTGTTCTCCTTATGCAGCTACACAAAAGCATGTTAGTGAAAACTGAACAAAGTCACAACACAAATCATTTTCACACACTTGAGCTACTGAATCTCTAAGACTTAATATCATATATAGAAAATGTCATGTTTCTGCATTTTACTGTCCATTTTTCATTTTTCAAGTTGTGTTCCAAAATAAAATGTCATATAGTGCAAAAAGGTTTTAAATGCCTAACTTCACATGCACACCTACATCATGCTTTATAGGAGTGGGAAGCAGATTAGAAAATGTGATAATGACACAGAAGTATAACACAGACAAGGCAAATAGATGCCAATATGCCTGATGCTTGGGAGTACACAATAAGCATTTGTTGACTAATAAGGAAGAAAAATGAAAACAGAGATTGTCTTAGACTAAAGCTCAATAAAACTTTGGAAAGTAGAAATGAGATACTAGGTCATAGTAGGAGAAGACAAGTGGTGATTAAACCAGTCTCACAGAAAACGTAGACTTGAGAGGGGCTCTGAAAGGAAGAGAAGAAAAGAATGGTCAGTCACACACAGCAGAAAGTAAGTCCTCTGGCAGGAGGTGGCCAGGCCCTTAGTGACAAAAGGGTCAAATGACTTTTAAGTACAAGGATCTCTAGTAAGTGGTTTTAAGGTCTTTTCATTTCTGTGTCTTAAATTTCTGAGTCAACCCAACCATTAGTAAGAGCTACACTGACAGAAAATGCAAAGAAAGGTGCCACATGTAATCCAGCATAAAAGAGAGGAACATGCTTGGGAAAGGAAATGTGAATAAGACTAAGAGTTCAGTGGAAGCAGGGGTTCAAAACCAGAAGTCCATGTGAGAACCCTAGGGATTTATGGTAATAGTAAAGTGGAAGCTGCGTTTCTTAAAACCATAGGAGAGTTTTGAGTCTCTTACGCATTAAAAAAAAAGTGGGTGATTTCAACTGATGCTTGAGTTTTGCTCTCAATTGTTTAGTTAGTGAATCAAGTCATTGCATAATTATTTTCTCTATTTCTCATCATAGCCTTTCATTTGATAGCCCCATACACAGAAATGTTACACATCAATGTTTTCAAAGTATTTTGCAAGAAAAACATTCTTTCTGGATTGTCAGATATTCTTAAAAAAAAAACAATTGGAGAAAGATTTTAATTCCTTTGTGAAGTTGGTTTGTAGGTGCTAAAGGAACCAAAATAATACAGGACTCCTTGCATAAGAAGGTTTCTGTAAAAGGTTTAAGCATATTAAGCTTGAAAAGAAGAGTTAAATTTAGCAGTATTACCTAAATATATTTGACCATGGACCCTGACTTTCATGGAACCTCTTAAAAGACTCATGAGTATTCTTTGAAAAGCATTAGCTAATGGTTGTTTTCAATTAATTCATGAAAAAGTCAGTCCATTCTTTGTCACAGATGACTTTGAGAATACCTTGAAGGCCATGGACAGTTCCCAGGAAAAGACACTCCACGCAGACATAAAGAAATACAACTTTAAAGTAAGTGTAGGCTTTGGAGATCCTGAAATTCAGAGGATTTCTAGATATTCAGAGGATATTTTTATATGAATATGGGTAAGACATTTATCATTCTACTGATGAACATTTGGATTTTTTGGTTTGGTTTATTAATAATAATGCTGCTAAGAACATACTTCTGCATGTTTTTTGGTGCACAAATGCACACGTTTCTGTTGTAGAAATGAGAAGAAAAATACTGTTAGAGAGCATCTATGTTTAACTTTAGTAAGTACTGCCAAAAAATTTTTCAAAATTGTTGGACCACTTTATCTTCCTCACTCTCTGTGATAAACACTTCATCATATTTTCATTGCCAGTATCTTGGCAATGCTCCATAACCTAATGAAGATATAATTCACATGGCATACAATTGATTTGCTTAAAGAATACAATTCACTGGGGCTATTTGCTCATTTGTTTGTTTGTTTGTTTGTTTGTTTGTGACAGGGACTCTCTATGTAGCCCAGGCTGGCCTTGAACTTACAGTAGTCCTTTCGTCTCAGCCTGGGCTGAGATTACAAGTGTGTAAAATACTGGGATTACAAGTGCGTGCCACCATGCCCCATCAATAATTTTTACCAGTCACAGTGTTGTGTATCCATCACTACAATTAATTCTAGAACATTTCATCTCTGCAGAAATAAATATCATTCTCTATTTCTCCTTAATCCTGTCAACACTAAGCAGCAACAAATCTACTTTTTTTCTCTATGAATTTGCCTATTTGAGACATTTCATGTAAGTGGGTTCATATGGTTTATGGTCTTATGGGGCTTTTTTCTGTGAGCAGAACTTTAAGATTCACCCATGTTGGAACATGCATTAGTACTTCATTACCATTGATAGTCAAATAATTTACATTGAATGGATATATAACACGATTTATCTATTCATCTGTTGAACATTTGAATTGTTTCCATTTTTCACTATTATGGATAATGCTATTTTGGGCAATCATTTTCAACTTCTTATGAGGACTATGGTTTTATTTCTCTTGAGCATACAGAATGGAGAAGAATTGGTGGGTCACTAGGTAATACTATTTAATCCTTCAAGGACTAGCAAAGCACTTTTCTACAGTGGTAACACTATTTTACATTCACTTTAGTAGTTTATGAAGGTTACAATTTCTCCACATTCTTTATAACACTTGTTTCATCTAGTTTATTACCTGAAATAAATAATAACATCTAAGAAAATATTGATTTGAGCAAGTCTACCTATATTGCTACTGAAATATCTAGGAAATGAATTTCATCTGTTCAGAAATAGTTTAATAATGATTGTCTTGATGACTGGCCATGTTCATTAAGTGTAAAATTCTAGATTTTGCATGGGAGGGATGATAAATGAGCTCCTTGTCATTTTATTTTCTTAACTGTGAACCTCCAGAAATATAACTGAAACACAAAATGCACATTTGTTGTTGTTGTTGTTTGTATTGTGGAGCATAGCCACGCACTGCCAGTGGGATCAAAACAATGGATACTACTATTTTGAGAGGAAATAGAGACTCCTTTAGGGACCAAAGAAAGCAAAAGACTCTCCCTCTTTCAAAAGGGAAGTGTACAGTGCACATTATGCACAATTTTGTATACAAGTTTAAAGTGCTCAGGCCCAAATGAAACTCAGGAATAAACACAGTGTTAAGAATTCCTGTTCCAGGGCTCAGGATATAGCTGTGTGTGGAACTGCACCTGCCTGGCAAGCATAAGTTCATCCTTGGTACAAAATAATAATGATAATAATAATAGTAATCATTCCTGCTCTAAAACAAAGAATTTTATTTTTTACTTTTAAGCAAAAACAAGAAGAGACATTCCACAGAACATATTTTGTATTTAACAGTTATCAATTAAGTGGATCAAAGGATCCATATTCCATATTTTGCCTTTTGTAAAAAAAGAAGTGAAAGTAATCTGAGGGGGGAGCTTTAACACTTTGGTTAAGAAATGTAATAAGAGAAGATGATTCATTGAAGACATGTGGCATTCACCTGCTTCTCCACAAAGAACCAAAGAAATGAGTGAACAGCTGCATGCTGAGGTGAGCTACTATGTGAATACTGAAAATCAGCAAGGGAAAAATGGAAACCTTGTAAGATTGAAGAGACCCAGGACAACAGCAAAGTAAAAGAAAGAAAATATTGGAGCACATGCTACCATGGTTCTGTAGACAGAGGATGGCAGATCTGTGCCCTGCTTGGGCAAGAAAGTCCCAGTGAACTCTGCTATGGACACTGGCAACAATGATACAACCCTCATGGGCTTGAAGCTTAGCTAGATAAGTAACCTTAAATGTGCACAGCAGTCTGGCTTTGCAGAGGGTTTCACATCACCTCTCTCACCTAAAAAGGTCCAGCTAGAAACATTGCTTTAAGGCAGGTATCATTCACTCTGGTGTGATCCTGCAGGTATTTCAGCTGAAAAAAGCAGGAAAAGCCCAGCCAACATCCTGCCCCTGGGCATGCACAAACAAGTGAGAGGAAGGTTGTCCAGTTCCAGTTCCCTCCCACTCCTACTCACTTCCTGGGCACTACAGCTAAAAGAAAACTCTGGTCATCACCCTGTCTTCAGACACGTGTAGCCAGGAGGGGGCTGAGATCCCACTCCCGAACGGGTGTGGCCTCAGCAGCAGCAGAGTGAACCATCACATCTCCCACCACCTAAAAACCTATGCAGCACTGCCTGTTGACCCCATACTCTGCCTCAACATGAACCAGTTATAGGATGGGCTAGAAGCCCCATAGTGGGGATTCTGTGGTTCCTGCCCCACTCTTTCTCTGTGAAGCACCTGGGCCCACACTACTGTCTGGTCAGAGAATAAATCTTCAGGCCTCTCACTGCTACTGGTACAGCCAGTGCCAGACACTGTACATGCAATAGAGCCACCTTCAACTGTGCCTGAGCAAATCATCATCCGATAGGGCTACCACCACCAGTATAGGTATAGCCACACAGTAAGCCCCCCGCATGCTCTGCTGTCTTGTACCACATTTGCCTGAACTGCTAGGATGTCTTCACTCTTAAATGACCTGCAGAGTCAGTTGCTCTCTCAAATGCCAACAGACATGGTATACACTGTGTCAAAAGTCACTAATCCAAACTGTAGGAATGCTATTGTGTAGTGGCTACCTGGAAATAAAGCCAACACTGTATAACAAGCCAATACCCCGTGAAAGATCTTCAGAAGAAAGTCAGTTACTAAAAAGACCAGTTCATAAAAATGGTAAATTTATCCAATCCACCAGATGGGTAAATCTTAACATAGAAACATAAGAACTAGGAAAAAACCAGGTAATAGGATACCTCTCCTAAATCATAACTCTAGTAACAGACTCCAAACAAAATGAGATGGATAAAATGGCTAATAAAGAATTCAAAAAATGACTTTTGGCAGTACTAGAAATCAAACCTAGAGCCTTCATACTGAGCTGTTCATCCCTATGCCCACACCTTTTTCTTCATTTTGACACAGGTTCTGACTAAGTTGCTAAGTTACCCAGGCTGAAGTTGAACCTACCATCCTGCCTCAGTCACCAAGACTGCTGGTATTATAGGCACCCACCACTACACCGAGCCAAAAGAATGCTATTTTTTAAGCCCAGTGAGACCCAAGGAAGCACAAATAAACTGCTAAATGAAATCAGGAAGACAATGCAGGATTATAAATAAGATATTCATCAAAGAGATAAAGATACTTTAAATGAAGAGAATGTTTGAAGAACTCAAACCAATCAAATTCAGTTGAAAGCCTCAACTATATATTAAATCAAGAGGAAGGAAGAATATTGGCACTTGAAGAAAGGTGATAGGTCTTATGAAAGAACAAGTTCAGACAGAAATAAAATGAATGAAGAGAGTATTCAAGATCTTTTGAACACCATTAAATCATCAAACATCTATGCATTAAAATATCCGGAGGCAAGGAAATAAAGGTGAAGGAGATAGAAAAATCTATTCAGCAAAATAATCGGATAAAACTTTCATAATCTTGGGACAGACAGACGTCTAGATTTAAGGCAAACTCTTAGCTGTGATCGCTTGTAAAAATCAAAAGAAAGTTAAACACTGCCAACATACAATAGTACAGAATAAACATTCCTATTCCAAAAGAAAGAAATAGGGGTATTGAAGGCCATCAGGACATGAAGTAAATCCCATAGCTCCATGTCCAGCAGCTGGAGCAAGCTGTAGCAAGATGTCACTCCAAAGGACTTGGGTGACCACACCCCTATGGCATTGCTGGTGGTTGCAGATCTCATAGCCTCTCTCTTAGGCTGGGTTTGCTCACTCTTTGCAACTTCCCTCACATAGGCCGTATTTCTGGCTTCTTGGACTTCAAAGGGTCTCCACTGCATCTTCAGCTTCACTCTTACAGCTTCACATACTGCTCTCTTAGGGACACATTGCCTGGCTTCCCAGGTTGTCTTCTAAAATCTTGGTGGAAGTCTCCCTTACATAATAATTTTTGTATTCCACCTGTCTATAAAATTGGATGACAACAGGTCTCCCAACAGATTGACCAGTGGCTAGGCATCCTTGAATCACAGCTTCAGTGGCTTCTAAGAGCCTGGGTAGCCAAGCACTATGAATGGAATCCCAGGAAGCTAATATCCTGGGTTACTTTTCTTGAGCTTGGTGCCCTGGGGTTCTCTTCTCAAAGTAAACTCTTTCACTTTTGCAACATTGAGCCTGAGGAATCCTGCTGGTTCCTGTGATGCCTTCTAGCCATCTTTCTTATGTGTTGCAAAGTACATGGTTTCTTGCTCAGTGTTAAATCTCTGCTCCATTTTTGCAGGTCCCAACTTACCTGAACATGCTTGCTGGCTAAACTCAAACGTTTTTAAGTCATTCAGCTGTGTCATTTGCTCTTGGGTCTCAAAGCAGAGTTAAAATCCTATAATACTTATGCCACTGCATGAATGTTGAGCTGCTGTAAAATTTCCTCCACGGGATTAATTAGTCCACCATTAATATCAGTGTCCCACAAGGTCTCAGAACATGGGCAAAATTTTCTGCCATAGTATAATGTATATGATCTCTACCCCAACTGGCAATAGAATCCTTATTTCCAACTGAAACCTCCTAAGGCTGGTCTTTGCTGTCTATCCCTCTATCAACATTCTCGTCTTCTCAGAAGAATCTCCCATGGAGCTCAATTTGTAACATACTAGGGCTGCTTTTCCAGCAAGCATCTCCAAACATTTTCAAACTCCTCCTAAAACCAGTTTCAAAAATGTCTGAACCACATGATCAGGTGGTGTCACAATAACTCCACTTCTCTGGTACCAAATTTGTCTTAGTCACTTTTCTTCTGGCTGAGACAAATTCAGCAACCACAATGTAAGGAGAGGTTTGCTTTGGATCAGATTTCAGTAGTCTCAGTCCTTCCATGGTCAACTGGCTCCAAGGCAGGATGGCATATGAGAAGGGCCTGGGTGGAGTAAAGCTGTTTTGGCAATTGGGAATCAGAGACAGACAGACAGACAGACAAGCAGCACAGAAGAAACAAATCTTTCCAAAGCTGTGTCCCCTGTCACATATCTCTTATAACCAGATTTCACCTCCAAACATCATATTTAACTATAATCAGTGGACTAGTCCATTGATGAAGATCACGCCCCCATATTCAATAGCCTCCTAAGACTGCTGCCTATGAGTCCATGAGGTTTTGAGAGGCATCTAGATATAAACCATAATAGTAAGTGAACTACATTCTTCAGTTAAAAGATATAGACTTACTGGAAAGAAAAGCTGAGACCCAATACCATGCTACCAAGAAGAAACCCACCTCACAAGTAAAGACAGACTGAAAACGAAGTAACAGAAAATAATTTCCAGCAAATGAAATACTAAAATAACAAGGAATATTGTTATGGTTCAGATCTGGAGTATCCCCCAGTAGTCTCATGTGCTTGGAAGGTGATTGTATCCTGGGGATGTTATACTTATCAGTGGAGTGTACTCCACTGTTACAATCATCAGTGAATAATACTGTAAGCCAAGCCTCATGGGAGATTCTAGTCCAGTATCAGAAAAACAGAATGTTAATACAAAAGCATGCAGTAAAGGCAAGGTTCAAGAGACCTCAGATGGGAAGGACTCCATTGACAATTGGACTAGAGGCCATGTGAGCAAATGATCCAAAGAGATGCTTCTCAAAAGAATAAATACAAATGCCCAACAAACATATGAAAAATGTTCAGTATTACTAGCTATCAGGGAACTGCAAATCAAAATGACAGTAAAATACATCTCACCCAGGTTAAGATGGTTATTATAAAAAATAACAAATGGTGGCACATATGTGAAGAAAAAGAAACTCTCACACACTTCTGGTGGAAAAGTTAATTTGTACAATCGCTATGGAGAACAGTAAGACTCTTCTTCAAATAACTAAAAGAACTACTAGATGACTAACTATTCTATTCCTAAAAATAGATTCAAAATTAATGAAATCAGTACACAAAAGACTTATGTACCTGCATACCCATATTTCTTGTGGAAGTTTCCACACTAATTAAGACATGGAATCAGGCTAGGTGTCCATCAATACAAGTAGATATAAGAAATATAGTAGATAACACAGTCAATTATTATTCAGTTATAAAGAATAAAAAGTCTGTCATTTGCAGGAATATGAATGAAACTAGAAGGCAATACACCAAGGAAAACAAGGCAGTCACAGAAAGACAAGTACTGCATATTCTTTCTCCTTTGTGGAAACTGAGAAAATAAACAGTCTACCTTAAAGTAGGATATTGATTAATAGAGACTGGGGAAGGTAGGGGAATTAATGTGAAAGACAAAAGAAAAGTGGTTGAGGAGATGAACAACACTAACTGTATGCATACATGAAAATATCAGACTGAATTCCATATAATTCATATGTGTTAATTTGTTAAAATATGACATGTACATATATCAAAAAATCAATATGATACCCCATTAATATATGTAATTTTTATGTTTTTATATATCAGTTTAATGAAAGATCAAGCCAGGAAATTATTTCATCATCAAAAAAGAAAGCAAATGACAGTATAACATGCTAGAATATATTAAATTTTCAAATTTCACACAGGTGCAAATTTTTTTTTAAAAAATTATATTAACAAATCCCAATCCTGAAAACACAAATACCAAAGGAAGGCTACCTATCTCCAGCAGGCAGATTTCAGAGAAGAACTGAAGGGCCTGTTGAGCTCTCTGGACCACAATGACAAACCGAGCAGACAATGACAAACTGCTTATAGACAGATTTTTTCACTCCACATGGTAACGCAAACATTTACATTAACTGCTCATGCTTAAAATTTGAGAGATTTCACGTCACGATATTCACTTCTGTCTCCTCTTTAAAAGCTAAAAGACTCAAAAATCACTGGCCTATACCTCTATATAGCAGCAATCAGTGGGATGGAGTAGCCACTACCTGTCTTTCCTGAAGCACTTACCTCCCTGTTTCACTCATTTTTCACCTTAATAGGCATTGAAGCTCCTGACCCATGGCAGTTAGGCACACAATAAATGAATGTTGACCCAGTGTCACAGGAGGTCTGGAAGAAGGCCTGCTTTCCTATTACTTTCCATCCTTGAAAATGACTACTAGCTCCTGGACAAGAGATCCCAACTCATCCTGTTATTTCTGAAGCAATCACTTAATTTTTTCCAAATAATTTCCAGTTGACCTCCCACCATACTCAACCAGAGAACAAAGCTTCCTGAAAGAATGAAGGAGAAAAGTATGTACCTGGAATGCCAGGCTCACAGTTAACAAACCCATCTGATGTTCCTGTTTCCCTGTACCACTTTTCTCTCCTTGTTTTGTTTTTGAGAGCTCTTTGCCATTTAATCTTGATCTTCATTAGAAAGGTCACTGTGTTACTTAGTGCTGAAAGCGACGTTTGAAAGGATTATATTTCTTAGTAAAAATGTCTTGGAGATTATGGTTAGTATTTGTGGCAGAGCTGGGTCAAAATTAACATATTGCAACAGCTGTGTCAGCCAGGGTTGCAAACTTTCCACAAGAAAGAGTAGGCCGAAAGGTCACACTCATCAGCTTGTATATATACCACGGAGAGAGGCAGAATCCCAAAAGACAATTTCTTCTCTTCCTAAATAAAAGTCACCAGTTTCCCCTAGCTCGAGCCACCACTCCTACCCATGCACATAACTTACACACTCACACACCGTTCACCCATATTCCACAGCTACAGTCTCTCTCCTGACCATTTCTGTAAATGTGACTCCTGATTCAGTTCCTAGCCTGATCACAGGTCATTCTACTTTTTTTTTGGTTGCTTCTGTGGAAATTCATATGTAAATCATTAATGAGTCCCTAGCACAGACTTCAACAAAGACTACAGTTAATACCAGTGTTCTTTGCAAGGTGTCTTGTGTGATTTGAACCAGGGGCATGATCTACTAGTCGTGAATCTTCTTTAATATCGCACTCCAATTTGCAACGAAGCAGAAAGAATACTCTCCAATTTCAGCCTCTAGGGCAGGCTCTGGTCCCAGATAGCACACCTGGCCCACAGTCCATGGGTGAAGTGCCAGAGTGTAGAGGGCACCGCTTGCTACAAAGATAGATGCTCAGGGGATTGTGCATGCCCTGGAAGGATGAGGCTGGTTGGACCACTCACTCAGCATGCTGTCAAAATGACAGGTTATTTTCTATTCCTCATCTACTGCTATTGGCATATTAACCCCAAGCTTGGTAAATTAAATATACTCTACTCTGTCACTAACGCTGATTGAGCTAATCCTTCAGGTGAGAGTTTAAACTCTCTGAGAGCCAACCCGTGTCCTCAGAGAACAAAAGAATAAAACTTCAAGCACTTGTTTACGCACCAGTGTTTGCTTCCATTCCTCTGTAGACCTAGCGTCACTCCCAGACAGCACATCAGCATCGTCAGGTGGAAGATAGCTAACTTACATGCAGTAGCTACACAGTATTTCAAACTGCAGGAACCTCAGAGTGTCTCAGGGCTTCATGTCCTGACATAAATTTTAGACCAAGTATTTGCTTAGGCCACACAGGAGAGCCACTAGATTTTGTTAAGAAGCTATTTTGGTAGGATCCTGTACTTTCTATACCCTCTACCTGTCTTGTCTGTCTATCTGTCTATGTCTCCTTCTCACTCTCCTTCTTTACAAAGCATGCTGTCTTTCAGTTAACATAGTGATGACCTATTGTTACCCGTTACCATGCTAATCCTGAGCTGGTGTGAAATTACTTTGTAATAAACACTATGGAGTTCTGACTTTCAATTAATTTTTCACATGCTGTGCTAAATCAGATTAATGCCCCCCCCACCGCCACCCTTTGACCACAGACGTAATTCCTTCCTTATAATGAAAAGGAGGATTAATTTATATGAAGTATATCTGTACACAT
The DNA here is from genome assembly GCA_004363535.1 of Dasyprocta punctata. Classification (NCBI taxonomy): domain Eukaryota; kingdom Metazoa; phylum Chordata; class Mammalia; order Rodentia; family Dasyproctidae; genus Dasyprocta; species Dasyprocta punctata. Next base: position 62,613 of record RJWM01001457.1, on the reverse strand, counting down.
TTGCAAATAAATGTAAAGATAGACTCTGTGCCCTATTTGCATTGTGCGTGGTGTCGGGTTTAATACGGCCTCTCTGAGATGATTAATTTTTGTGTTCACTGGGGTGGGAAAAGATATTTTCAGTTGTTGTTGTTTCTCTGTTAAATTCTCACTAAATGCCCTCATGAAGAATCAGCAAAGGAACGCTCATATATACCACAATGCAGAGACAGCAGTAACTTCGCCCCGAAATTGTACAATACTACATTAGGAGCTGCTGAAGGAAAATGTAAACACTCTGAAATGGAAACAATGAGCATTAACTGCTGAACTGATTGTTGCTCTCCCTGGATGCACACGTACACATTTATCCTGAGTGAATGGATGGGTGGGGGAGGGGAGGTTTTCAATGACCATTAGCTTAAAGGAATTTGATGATATTTTTAAGCAAATGATAACTCGTGCCTTTTTAAAACTAATATAGGCCCTGTAAACTATTTTCTTGGCAAAATAATTATTTTCAGCTTTGAAACTCATTATTGGAATGGAATGATGGGAGATGAATGTGGGCACACGCTAAGTGAGCAAATTTGTGTTAAAAAAATTAATCATTCCACCCAGATGTTAGGCTGTATTTTTTCTTCTGTCAGTCTCCAGTGTATTTCATTCAGCTTCTTTTATTACTACAAAATACTGATAGAAAAATTTCCCCAACACATATTTTCTTTTTGACACCAAATGAGAAAAACTGCCAGAAGAACTAAAGGTATGGCACATATAAAAGATAAATGTGTACTTATCAAATCTCTTTAAGCCAGCCTTTTAATAACAAAAGTAGACATAAAACCTTGTTCACTGTTGCCCTAATGAAAACATTTTACCATTGAGTTATTTTAGGGCACACTAAGGAAATTATTCTTGGCAAACACTGGAAATTCATTGATCTATTCACTCAAAGAATATTCATTTAATGCCTGGTATGTGCTAGCCGCTCTGGAGACTACTGGTAAAACAGTGGAGCTGACCAACAAACTCCTCTGCCCTCAGGACACATTCCATATAAGGGAATGCAAATTTACAAGTACATCCCCCTCATCTAGGTCACTTACTGAGCTCTCACTGGAGGCTCACCACTATACCAAGATGGTCCCCCACGTTCTATATTTCAATTCATGTTCGGTAGTCTCTTTCTAGGTCGTCATATACATTTTAAAGGTAAATAACTAAAGTTGAGAAATTAAGTAACTTGTCTGAGACCCCACGATGCAAGTCAAGTGACAGAGCTGGAACTGAATACTAAAGCTTGGGGACTGAGAATCCGGTGCTCATATTCACTGTACTGCGCTGCCTCCGCCATTCCTTCTCTCAAGAGCCTGCATCCTTGGCGTCTTCTATCTGTTCAAATTTTGCGTTTTACACAGTGGTGGGTAAAATAGGAGCAGAAAGCATGATCCTCGACTTGAGGAGATTTCCAGCCAACTGGGAAGTAATTGCATTTTGGAAACTATTCCTGAATTTCTTTTGTACAGATCAGTTTACAGGCAGACATGAAGCATGTGTTGTGGAGCATGGAGGAACACGCAGAATTATTTGCTGACGTCATTTTAATAGCATCTTCAACTCCTATTGATATAGGGGAATGAAACTCCCAACCTACTAGATGTCCAGAACGAGTTTGTGGTCTGTAAAATCAAAGAATTAATTTTAGGAACAATGGAAAATATATTTATTGAGAGAAAGAAACCTTCTGTCTGAGAGAGAGACAGAAGGGGTCCCAAGTGGGTTGCCATGGACTCTGTCTTTTCTAGGGATTTTACAGAGCAAAACCCCAAGGTGAGGCAGGTCCAAGGTGGAAAAAAATGGGAACTCACAAGGTAGGCATGAGGTGGGACAGAACTATGATCTACCAATAAGATTAATTGCCCAGGTAAATTGATTAATCAGGGACAAATGGGGAAGCAAGTCACATAGCAAAAGGGCATGCATAAAGAGCAGTGACTCTTCCTGTAGTAGGTAGAGATGGTGACTCTTGGCTTCCTCAGGGTGACAGAGACCTATTTAGAATATTAATTCCTGATGCTTATCCTTAGGTAGTTGTGGGTATGTTCATTTTATCTTTTGTTTTGAGGTCTGACCCACAATTGAAGTGTCTGTCTCCTCTACAGTTGCAGGGTATCTCATCTTCTGCACTGCCTCCTTTGAGGGGCTAGCCTCGTCTGACTTCTTATAATATTTCTACCTAAACTACCTGTAATGCTATGACTTTCCTCATTATAAATTGCATTAATTTAACAGAGGCTTTTAAAGAAAAACTGAAGTAATACCACACACTAAATGAGTCTGTTACACACTGTACAGTGTCCTCATTCCAGATCCATGGATACATGAAAAGATGTGAGTCATACAGGCTTATATTGCACACTGTAGTATAAGAATCATCTACTCATGGAAGCTTAAGACTTCACCTTGAAATTATATAGCTCTGGAACATCTTAAATGAATTGTCTGGATTGTTCTAGTAATTCCTTTCATTTTAAATTATATTTTGTTATTCGCAATTTCCAGATATTTATCCATTTCATCCAACTTTTGAAATGTTATAATAATTGCCATCAAAGACTTGATAGTTCCTTTAATCCTATCCACAGTTACTGATAATTTATATATGATTTTCTCACTTGTATGAACTCATAGGTATTTTACTTCCCTCATTTTTTTGTTTATCTTTATGGTTTTCCAGTAAACCAGTTTATTCAAATAGACAACTCTTACATATACTTGTTCATTAATTTATTCATTTGTTTTTGTGCTCATTAATTCCTCTAATTGTTTTGCATAGGTTTATCTTTTATAATTCCTTGATTTGGATTGCAATTTCTAATTTTTCCTTTTCAATACTATGAATTTTCCTCCAAGTATACCTTGCTCTATAACTAATTACTACTTTCCTTAGCATTCTGCACTTCTAAGCAATACTGAGTTAATTTTTTAGAATACTGTTCGCAAAAGCTCCAGAATTTTGTTTACACTTTCAGTATCAACTGTAATGTATTATAGAATTGTATAATATTTAGTCAAATTGATACAGTAGTTACCATAAAACATAGTTACTCTTCAAGCTATAATGTACAAATTATATCAACTAAAACAAGGTCAGTTATCATTGAGATTGCCCATGTTCCCAGTATGACTAAGCATTTTAGCTGAAAATAAAATTATGGAAGATCTAATATTTTATTTCTGTTCTTTTTCTTATATTTGTACCAGTTTCTTTTAAACATCAGTGCTACATCATTCAGAACATAAATGTGGCAGCTCTATCTTCAGGGGTAAGGGTGACCTCTGCCTTCATATACTGAAGGTGTTGCACTATTTAACGTGGCATTATTTGTAATAGAAAAGGATTCAAGGCAAGTAGAAGTTTTATAAATAAGATAATATTTTAATAATTTATATTACATGTATCCACTCATCCAAATATTTATAGTCATTAAAATAATGAGAATATCTAAAACATAACAATGTCACAGTTCTTTTTCTAAGTGAATTAGCCTGGTGCTGGATAATATAGAGAATGTCATCACCTACCCTCAGGTCCTCAGACAGCACACAGACCACAACAGTGAGAACTCAGATTCTGAAGTGAATTTGCTGTAGTGAACCCTGGCTCCAATTCCCGGTACCTGATAACCATGGCGGTTTACTTACTATCTCTGCTCTCACTCGTAAAATGGAAGCAAGAATAAACACCACTCAAGGATTTAGGAGGCTAGTTAGTAAATTAGGATAAGAATACTTAACTACTATCTTGCACCAGTGATCAATACCTGTTATTTTATGAATATTTACAGCCAAAAAAAGACTAAAGGAAAAGAGAAAATTTACATATATGCATAATAACATTGACAATACATGGATGACAGATATACAGGTACTGTAATATTTCAAGGGTTTGGAAGCATAGTGGGTTGAAAGTAATAGTAAAGTATTCCTGATCCTGCAGCCTCCCTGCAACGTGCACCCTTTGCAAGGTGATTTTGCAGTAATTTGTACTAACAGGAGGAATCTGTGCCCTTCAATCTTGAATCTGAGATAATATCTAAGAGCTTGTGTTAGACATCACACTATATAGTACTTTAAAACTAAAAGTAACATGATCATTGCCAATAAATATTGACTAAGCATCTTCTAAATGTAATAAGCTATACTGCAAAAGTGTGCACTGTGATCATTTTTCCTTTCAAGAAATTAAAAACAGAATGTTAATACTGAAAATAAAATAGTCTGCTTAACCTTTCCTATGAGCCAGATGAAAGATGCACAAAATAACAGGCTTAAAAGTTTAAAAAAAATAAAGGGTTTTCACTCAGTTTGGAGAGAAAGGTAAGGCACAGAAAAGCAGAGTAGGATTAGACTAGCAAGTAGATGAGAGATGTGGAATTGCAGGCTGCAGGGACAATGTGAACCTAAGCAGGGACATGTTTGTGTGCATAAATATATGCTGTATGCACGTGTTACTTAAATACACACACGCATGTGAATATCATATTGCTTAAATGAGTACATGCACATAAATACACTGATATATGCCATGATTTATGACTGACCATTTAATTCACCCCAAAATTCAGTAGACTCAGCTCTATAAAATCTCATACTTGTTAGCATATCTGATAAATATATGGCACTAAGCAAATATTTGTTGAATGAACAAATGAACTATATAATGGATATTAAAAGCCTGGTGCTCAAGGTGTGACTTTCCTAAAATCAAGGAATTAGTGAAATGTATTTCTGATGACATGCTCTCCCTTATACATTTTTTACTCAAAGTCACCCATGGGTCAGAGGCATCAGTTTTGTGTGTGTGTTATTGGAATTGCAGCATCTTGGGCTCCAACACAGACCTGCCTTTGGGAATCTGCACTCAACCAGAGTCCCGGGTGATGTATGTACAGGACCACTGAGGCCAGAAAGGGGTGAGTCCATGCTGTACTGATTCCTAGCAAAACAGGAAAGGGGTTAAAACATCTGGAGTTTGCAAAAAAAAAGAAATGAGGAATAAATGTGAAGTTATGGCTGAGAAGCACTTTGGAGAAGGCTATAAATATGAGTTTCAGGAATTTATCTCATAAACCAGGGTTTCCAAAGTATGGTGTCCACTGGGATATGGGAGAAAACTCTAGAATTCATTAATATTTAATTTCTATCTAAAAACAAGAAAGAAAATTGACTTTACTAATATTTATCATTCATCTACTGACACCCACTGCTAGTCTGCATGTCAGGTACAATTTGGGCACTCACATGGAGAGCCCACAAAGCTGGCAACAGAGAGTGAAGCCCACACCCACACTTGATCTCTCTCCTGCCTATGGAGACACAAATGGACTAAAGAAAATGTGCATATGCATTATTTCCATTGAAATAACCTCCACCACTGGCACAAGCCTGTACTTCTAGCACTCAGGAGGCTGAGGCAGAAAATCACCATGAGTTCAAGGCCAGCCTGGATTCATAGTGAGTTCAAGGCCAGCCTGAACTACATAGTGAGATCCTATCTCAATTAATCAATTAATCAATCAATAACTTTCACCACTAAGTTTCCTTAGCAAGAACATGTGTGCACACACTTACACAATGGAAACTGATTAAGAACATAAGTAATGTAGAAAACAACAGGATATTTCCTTTTATATTTGATAAGAGCTGTTAACCACATTACAAGAGAAAAAACAATAAAACATTCATCAAATCTGACAAGGAAGCAGTCAACAAGGGAAAATGTAACTGCTTTCAAAAGAAACTCACATAGTCAGCATGTTCAAGGTGGAAATATGGAAATATTTCCATGGATTGTGTTTTGTTGAAAATAATAATGTGAGCACATAGTGTATAAAAGGAATTATATGTATAGATATAAACTATAAGAGACAAATTCCTAGCTTAAAATGTATTTTCCTAGATAAAATTACATTGACTTTAAACAAATGTAAAAATGCAACAATTTCCAATTTACAGAAACAACTGATAGACATAAGATAAAAATGTATGAGCTGACTTTAAGAATAATATTTGGATTCACAACTGATTGGCCTGAGTAGGAGATGTTATGATTATGCAAGTGTAGCCAACCTTGAACTTTGCCAGTTTAGATGTATGTGTCTTTGTATCTTTATAAAAGATGACATACATCAGTACTAAATATTTAAGTAAGCTGAATTTATAAATGACAATGACATAAGTAAACCAAAAATTTTTTTAAATAATGACACATTTAATCATTTTATTCTCTCCAGATACAATATGAGGGCTAACAAATTTCATACAGTGAATATATTTTAAATGAATGTGTTCGAATATTTACTTTCTCAAAATTGTAGTATCTTCGCTTTTGTTTTATGTATGTTTGGTCATGTTTGGTATTCTAATATACAGTGCATCACTGTCATTTATTAAATGTATGTTCTTGTCAATTATAATAGGTAACATAATAATACGTTCCACTAAGAAAGATAAAAACACTATAATTATAAGACACTATTAATTGTGAAGAAACATTCAGATCTCAGGGCTATTAAAATCTGTTGGGAAGGGTAAGTACATTTAGAGTACATAATTAAGCGTAACTGGTGATAGCAAACAAACAAAAGCAAGCACTGGCCTTTAAAAATAGTTCTTTTCTCACATGTAAAAAGTGGAACTGTGCGGTCTAGGCCTGGAACGTGGGCCCTGCACTGCAAAAGCATCACTAAACCAAATTTTTCCATCTCTGTGCTCTGTGGTCTCCAGAATACAACCCAAACTGAAATCCAATGAGAAGAGAAGAGCTCTGTCTTATGAAAGGATTCCAAAATTTCCTATATGATTTTACTTATATCCCGTTGGTCAGTATTAGGTCACCCAGCCCAGCATAAACGCACTACAGGCAGAGGAAGGTTGTGTTTCTCCAGGTAGCTATGGCCCCAGGGACACTGGCACTCATTGTGGGATAGGAGAGTATTAGATAATGGAAGACAACCAGAAGTACATCCAGAATGTCTACTACGAGGATAGGAATGTGTGCATCTAATTTGTAAATAAATACACCCAAAGTGCATGCTTATAATTTAGTTTGCAGATATAAGTATGAAGATGACTATAGGAAGTTATTTTGAGTTTCCTAGAAGCACAGCCCGAAATAGAAATTTTTGTTCATGTGGTTCATTGAGAGAAAAAGATTGCTTTCAAAAGAGAAATGCAAGAAGCAGGATGAAATGTGCTCATCCCACAGGATAAAGCTGTGGGAGCAGGGGAGCCTACTGAGTACGATCCCACATGGAAGTTCTGGAGGTGGATTCCACCATGGTGGATTGGCTGCACCTTGAGGCAACAGCAAGGTATTTGTGTGACTCGTGGGACAGCTATTAGACAAGCAATAGAAAGGTAGTGACGAGGCTGACAGCTCCTGCATGGTGAAAAGTGCTTCTCAGGACAGCAGCAGCATGAACTGTTCACAGCCCACACTCATCATAGCTAGAGGATGCCCGCTGGATTCGCTGGTTCTCCACGAGTCCATAACCTGAGATCAGTTTACTGTGTACTGCCTTCCCTACTCATCTGCTTCATTAATTTCTTCATTCACTCATTCATTAATCACCTATCAAGTGTCATCTATGAGCTAAGTGCTCAGAATACAGACAAGAATAGTAAAAAGTGGCTCAGCATCATCTATAACACTGCCCCACGCAGGCAAAGTGGCAGGTGCCCATCAAGCCTGGAGTTGAATGTCAATCCCTAGTGGGACTTTGGCGTTTTCGTGGAACTGCCCACTTTATCTCACTCGACTTGACTTTATCTCACCCTTTGCCATTCTTCTGCCAGGAGAGTGAGCCCAAGCTGCCCGCTGGACCTGTGTTTCAAAGCTTGATGAGTCTCTGGCTCTGTAGTTTGAATCATCATGGCTCTGTAGTTCAGACTCACTGGTAAAGTTATATTAATAAAACATCAGATTGCTACTTATACATACAAACAGTACCATTTACAGAATACATAAAGAAGTATCTTATAAATTCAACTTCTAAAAATTTTTCAATCCTTGTGCCTGTCTTGTCACCCCTGTGACACCACGATTTAAACCACTACCTTTGCCCCGACTTCTACAATAGTTTCAGATGGCCTCCTTTAAGCCATTTCTCACACATGAAGTACATTAAATCACTGCCTGCTTATTACCCTTTGATGGCTCCTCATTGCAGTAAAGAGAAAAACGAATGCCATGGCTTGGAATATGGCTCCACCTGTGATGCACCTGTGTCTCCATCTCTCTGTCACCCTTATCCTGTCTCTCCTGCATGGTGCCTTCTCTCTTCTCTCTGAATGCACCAATCTCTTACTACCTTGGTGCTGCCACCCAAATATGCTTTTTTCCTTTTTTCTATGAAGTCCCCCATCACCCACTCTGGATTAATTTCCTCTCAAACTTTCAGTATCAATCCAAATATTATGTCTTACTATCTTCCTTGACTCAAAAAGCAAGTTAGGTCATCCTTGTTACTATCTCTGGATTCTTTTTGTCCCTGGCACTCAGCGTAGTTGGTCATTGCACTCAGATGTGTGTGTTTAATGTCTGTGTCCCTTGATCCCCCTACAAGGCGGACATTGTGCATATATGTCTGCTTCATTCTCATATACGCCTTGCCCACCTCTGTACCTCCCTAGGAAACAATTGTTGAATAGCCTCAGGACTGACAATTATTAGTTTCTTACTGGATGCCAGAAACTCTTCTATGTTTTATATTTCCATTTAATGTTCAGACTCCACAGTGTAGATATCATCTTCAGTCTTATTTTACAGATGAGGAAAGTAAGGAAAAAGTACAAAGTTCAACCTAGGTTCACAATTCATTCACCGTGTATTCCTTCACAATTGTTAAAAAAACGTAAAATAAAAACATACCATTTCCAGTACCTACACTAAAACAAAACAAACCAAAGTCCCTACCTTCTTGAATCCTACCATCTTGCAGATGAGACGTGATTAAGTAGGACTAGAACCCAGTGGTGCAACTCACCCCCCAACAAAATGAATGATGCAGAGACCCTAACAAATATTTCATGTTGAAAAACACCCTTTCCTAACTTCATGTTGTTCATTCAAGTCACTTTTGATTTGTTAAGTTTCACTTAATTACCCCCTCAAAAAAATGAAATGTAAAACCAATCATAATTTTGCTTAGAACTTTACTCTTTTTAAACCCAGTACCTTTTACCTAAGTATGCAGTGTCCCCAGACTACACATTTATTTGGAATGAGTGAATGAAGGAGGACAGATCAATTGTCCTCTACTGTGAGTGCTGTCACTTGGCTGTTAGAGGGAAGGTTTCTCTTATTTGCTTTGATTTTTAGGCTAGGGACTTAGTACTTAACTCACTAAGACCCTGTCTTATCAAATGTACATGAATATTTAGTGTGCTAATCGGTAAGGTTTTCACCCCTGCAGGGAAAGCAAGAGCATTGTGGAAAGGCTCAGGGGACAACTGACACATTAATCTGCAACTGTATTTGCAACAGGAAGGAGGCAGGGAAATGGGGAGTGAAAGAAATCAGAAAACAAAAAAAGAGTGAGCAAGGAAAGGAGCGTTAGAACAAATAAAGGCACACATGAGAATGAATATTTTCAGCATCTTATAGGGAACACTTTGTAAAAGAATTTTAAAATTACAAAATACAGTTCCTCTCTCCCTTCCTTTCTTGATTTTTAAATAGATAAAATTACTTATATTTAATTTCTTGCCAGTTCAATGTTTAAGGTTTATGCCCGATAAAGTACTACCATTTGAGTATGGAATACTGAGTAACAAGTATTGAAGCTTCACACACTCACTACATTTCCACTGTACTGAATACATCTGATTATCATCACTTTATTCTAAAAAATTCTCCAGCAAACTTCAAACAGCACTGGGGAAGTAAGGGATCATCTTGGATCCCAAGAATTCCTTCAGACCCCATCATTTGATGATCCTGAAACCCATGGGGTTTATCACGCATGGCACAATTATGTAAAATATTTAAAAAGTCATATCAGACCAGGTGTTTCACTCTATCTCCTAACATTTTCTCAGTGGTATTAAATATGAAATGGGCTAATCTATTACCATGTCCCAGAAAAATGAAAGTTGCTGTGTACTCATGAGACACAATTCATTTTATTGTTAATTTATTAGCCAATAATAGGCATTACTTTTTTTTTTTTTTTTTTGGTCTTTTTGAGACAAGGTTCTGCTATGCAGCTCAGGCTGGCCTTGAGCTCACTTTGCAGCCCAGGCTGGTCTTGAACTCACAAAAATCCTCCTACCTCAGCCTCCCAAGTGCTGGGATTACAGGCACGTGCCACCATGCCTGGCTGGCATTACTTTAATTGATCATAGCATGCATGCCATAAAAACATATCGGTGACTGTGGGTTAAAAGCAACATTCTATAATTCCATGCACATATTTGCAAATTCTATAGCAGAGTTTTGAAATACTGTTTTAGTGAACCCTCCATCCTTGGCCAAATATTCTCAAGTAATACCCACTTCCACGCTTACAAGTTTAAAAAATTATAGCACGAAGGTCCAGTCAGGGTTACAAACCACAAGAAAAATTAAAAGATGAGACATGCATACCCTTCCCCCATTTTGCTTTGCTTTGCTTTGCTTTGCTTTGTTTTGTTTTGTTTTGTTTTGTTTTGTTTCAATCATGGGTAGTGAACTCAGGGAGTACTAAGCTAAATCTCCAGTCCTTTTCACTTTTATTCTGAGAAAGGTTCTCATAAAGTCGCCCAGGCTGGCCTTGAACTTATGATCCTCCTGACTCAGCCTCATGCAAGGCTGGGATTACAGGTGCATGCCACCATATAGTTCCCTCTTTCTGCACTTAAAGGAGAATCAAGTGTAGGGGAATCTTGCATCATGCCAATGGCAATTATTTGGCTGCTGTCTGAAACCACAAAGGTCATTCTTTTTGGAAATAGAAGACCTGCCAAACAAGAACAGCTAGGGTGCTTCTGTAATTCTGGCTCTTCCATGTTGCCATATTGTCTAAGACACGGCAGACCACATGTTGCCTTGATAAGCTGGCAATAAATACTTATAACAACCTTCTTCAAAGAGAGGTCAAGCCCTTCCTCGTGAACAAGAGGTCTTCAAAACTAGGAAGAAAGCTGCAGCCTTAAATATTTCAGAATGAAGCCTGTAACCTTCACAGGGACTTTTGTTCCAGCTGTGTTCACATTCATTATAATGACTCTGGAGAACAGCTCTGACTCGTTTTAGATGATGACTACACAACTATTCATTTATACTTAATGAGTTTATTCCACCAGGTATATGATGAACTCTAAACAAATAGCGTCATTGGATCACACATGTCAATAAACCTGAGTACTAAACTGATTCTACCTAGCAAAGGTAATGATAAACTAGGAGAAAAGAGAGCTGTGTCTAATTAATGAAAATGCCCTTTGTATTTTCTAATGGTTGAAACATTAACTAGAAAATGGCTTTCCCTGCAATAATTTACAGACAAGCACTCGGTAATGGGAAAACAATTTAAATTTATGTGCAACTGAACTACAATTATTTGATTAACTTTATTAAATTCTTGTTGATTCTACAGTCTGGATGAAGTGTGTCATTTTTTATATGTTTCATATGTTGCCATTTTAAGTTTTTCAGCCTCAGGATTCAATTGATCAGCAAATATCCTTAGAAACCTCCTTTAGTGCCTAGTGGATAGAAGCTAGGTGGCTGAAATCCATTCCTTTCATTTCTTTCCATCATGATAATCTTATTTTTATTTTCATGAAGCACTCAAATACATTTAAGAGCACAAATCAAACAATTCTCTGCTGGTTTGTGTGAAACATAAACTATGGGAATCACTTGACTAAAGGAAGCACCACTCAGTTAAATGAAATCCATATCTATATATGCTTAGGTTTAATTAGATAGTGGTGATACTCACAGCATTCTCATATAGCATGAAAGGCTGATGGAGGGGTGGAGGGAAGGAGGGAGGGAAGCAGAGAATGAGCCCAAATCAATAGTCTAAACTTACACATTAAGAAACTAGAAGAGAAGAGCAAATTAAAACCAAAGCAAGACGAGGAAAGGTAACAAAGAGCAAAAAGTAAAAATTAAACTGAAAACATGAAAAGCAATAGAGAAATAAATTAAACCGAAAGTTGGTTATTTGAAAGGGTCAATAAAATGTATGAATCTTTATCTGGAGTGGTAAAAGAAAAAGAATATACAAATTACCAATATTAGAAATTGAGGAGGATATGTCTTTACAAGTACAATATTGAAAGGATAATAATATGATAAACAACTCCATAACTATAAAGTTCAACTTACATAAAATGGATGAATCTTCTGAACAACACAAACTATCAAAATTCTTTAAGAAATTTGAATGATCCTAACCTATTAAAGAAATTACATTTGTAGTTAAAAGCTTTCTGATAGTAATAAAAACAAAAATTCCAGACCTGAGTGATTTTACTGGAAAATTTTTTCAAACAGATAAAGAGAAATTAATATAAATTTCACATAATGGTATCCAGAAAACTAAAACAGAGACAATACTTTTCAACTAATCTTGAGAGGGATGAATTACTTTGAAGTGAAAAACAAAGATAAATATTTAAAAGGAGTTGGGGGAAAAACAGGCCAATATCCTTCATGAAAATAGGCACAAAATTGTTTAACAAAATGTTAGGAAAACTGAATCCACCCTATGTAAAAGTGAATTTAATCTAAGAATGCAAAGCTGACTGAACATTTCAACATAATTCAGAATATTGATTAAAAATGAAAAGCCAAATGATTACCTCAATATATATAATAAAAAATTAAGAAAAATTCCACATTTATTCACGTTTAGAATATAACAGTGCTCAGGGCCAGGGATATAGCTTAGTGGCACAAGCACCTGCCTGACAAGAGCAAGGTCCTGAGTTTGATCCCCAGAGACCCCCTCCCCGCAAAGTATATATATCAGTACTCAGATATTTAGAATAGTTGGAAACTTCCATATCATAATAGAGAAAATGTACATTAAATCTACATGGAACACTGAAGTCTGGTGAAAGCCAAGATGTTTCTCTTCCAAAGACTGGGACAAAGCCAGGATGTCCCTTCTTATAAAGTCCATTCAGCACTATTCAGAAAGTGCCAGCCCAAGCAGTAAGGCAATAAAAATATTAATGCTTACATAATAGAAAGAAAAACAAAACACTCTCACATGCAGCTGATATGACTGCCTATGCATAAAATTTTTTAAAAATCTACGAATAGTCTTATTGAATTGAGTTCAGAAAGGTTGTAGGATTCAAGGTTCATGTTAAAGAGTTAAATACATTTCTATTGACTACCACACAGCAATGAACAATTGGAAAACAGAGCCAAACAAAGAAATTCATAGGTATGTACATAACAAAATATACTCAGAACCTGTCTTGCTATACACTATAAAACACTGATAAAATAAATGGAGAAAAATGCTGTGTTTATGGATAATAGTCAATACTTCTAAAATGTCAAATCTTTCAAAATTACCCTAAAAATTCAATGTAATCACATTCATGCTCCCAGAATTTTTGTAAACATTAGCAAGCTATTTTTTAAAATTTTTATCAAAATGCAAAGAATGTTAAGTACACTGAAAGAATCTTGAATGCTGGAGGACTGATGTTACCTGCTTTTAAGAGTCACTGTAAAGTTACAGTAATAAAAATAGTGTGGCATTGATTGAAAGAATATACAGATAGATCAATGGAGAAGAACAGAGTTTAAAAATAAACCCTCTAAAACGTGGTCAATTTATTTCTGACCAATTTGAAATATGCAAAGGAAAAAATCAATGGATAGAAAGTCTCTAAATGAATATTAGAACAGCATTTGCTAAAAATTTCAACTTACACTCCACCTCATAACAATAAATCCTAAAGGATCATAGACCTAAATGTTAAATGTAAAACTCCAACTCTTAAAAGGAAGTTTAGGTGAAACCTTCGTTATCAAAAGTTGGGCAAAAAAGTTTTAGATTTTAGTCCAAAATCATGCTCCATTAAACAACTGATTAAACTGATCATAAAAATGTACACCATGGGCTCTTAGTCCATTCCAACTACTATAACAAAATGTCTTAAATTAGGGATAGACTTACAGTTAGCTTTTAAACAAAAGAAATGTCATTCTTACAGTTTCTGAGGGTGTGCCCTCACATGACAGAATGGACATGTATATCAGAGGCCTCTTTGCAAGGTCACTAATCCCACTCATATGGACTCTGCTTTATGACCTGGTATCTCCCAACACCATCACACTGGTGACCAGATGGCAACACAGGAATGTGGGGCACAAGACACCAGGCCACAGCAGGCTCTGAGAAGGACGCTGTTGTGGGAATGAAGACAAGCCACAGATGGAAAGCAAGTGTTTATAGTTCACATATCTGGTAAAGGACTTATTAGCAGAATATATAAAGAATTCTCACAACTCAACAATAAGTGAACTTCATTTTAAAAATAGAAATTATGTGGCTGAGGATATAGCTCAGCAGCACAGTGCCTGGCTGGCAAGCACAAGGTCCTGAGTTTGATTCCCAGTACCAAAAAAAAAAAAAAAAAAGTAATGAAAAAATAGAAATTATTCAAACATGTTTCACCAAAAATGATACAGGGGTAACTGCATGCACAGATGATTAACATAATTAGTCATTACACAAATGCAAATTAAAACCACAATGAAATAAATACACATCTATTTGAAAGGTTAACAGAAATAAGACAATTCCCAATACAAACAATGATGCAAAGCAACTGGAATGCTCAACCACTGCTGGTGGAGATGGTATGGTCACTTAGCATTTGATACTCTCTTAGAAAGTAGAACATCAGAAATTTCACTCTTAGGTATTTACTCCAGAGATCAGAAAACTATATTCACATCAAAACCTGTACACAAGTGTTTTTAACAGCTTTATCTATAATCATTTAAAACTGAGAACCACCCAGAAACCCTTCATCTGGTAAATGGATAAACAAACTATCCATCCATACAAAAGGATGAAATGGTACACACGGATAAATCACAAATACCTTATGCACAATGAGAGAAGCCAGATTCACATGCTACCTCCTCATGGTTCCATTTTGAAAAAGCAGCACAAGATGGACAGGAAACCAGTCTAGTTCTGCCTGAATTTAAGAGTTGCAGGATCTGTAGACTGCACAGGGGCAGCCCAAGGAGATTAGGATGATTGTGACTGTGATTATATAACTCTATGTGTTTATTAAAATTCACAGAGTAGTACAACAGAGTGAATCTTACTGGATGCAAATTAAAAGAAAAATAAAACTAGAGTGTTAAAGACTGAATTTCTCCTACATCTTTTACTTTTATTTGCCTTATTTTGCCCTTTAAATAAAAACTCCTTATTAATCAATCCATCATTACCAGTGGTACTATCAAGTTGCTACATTGATTATCTTTATTTTTCTTTCTTTCTTCTGTTGCTGTTTTTTGTTTATACACAGGGCTGGACATTGAACCCAGGGCCTTATATGAGCTAGGTGAGGGTTCTACTACTGAGTCAAAGCCTCAGCCCCCATTTTTCCTTTCTTGCATTCTCATGATTGCCACACTTCCATAGATGTTCAGCCAATCTCTTCACATAGAATCTTTCACATTCATTTTCTCATTTCTTCAGTCACCGTGCTTTCCCCTTTCATTACTCTATCATGATATCTCACTGACTACTTTCCTTTCCTGAGGCAGTTTTTGTGATTAAGTGTCTAAATATTGTCCTCCTCTGATCAGAACTTTGAGGTGGTTTCTCATTTCTTAACACCCGTGTCCCCAGTGCTTCAAAAATATCAATGACTAAACAAATTCTTTTCTAACTTCATGCTTTAAAAAAAATCTCCCTTCATTCGATATGAACTAATCATACAAAGTAATATCCATGTTTTATCAACTCTTTATTATGATAGGCACTATGTTATCTCTTACTATTTCCATCTCCTCCTGACAGCAATTCTATAAGGCAAATTTATCCCCAAAGAAGTAATTAAATTTCATAAGAAATCAAACAAATGGCTAAACTGGAATTCTAACCAAGTATCTCTGATTCCAGATCCTGCACTCTTAAATTTTACAATTTTCCAAGTCCTCCAGATTTACTTCATTTGACTTTCTACAATGTCCCTTCTCAAATCATTTCTTCCTACAGAAAATCTTCTTTCCAGCTAATTCTTGGCAAATTCTTCAAGAACCCTTCCCCAACTGTCCCATGGCACTATTTAATCATCCTCAGAAGATATTTTTTAAAAATGTATTTTCTTGGCAACAATCATATGTTCCATAGTTATTCTCTAAGAGGGTTTATATATGTATTTTATTTTTCTCTATCCCACGATCTCATTCATTCACAAGAGAAAAGTAACACAGATTTAATGAGCACCTATTATATATCTAGCAATGAGCAAGATAGGTCACTGCTCCAAAGACCCCACAGCAAATTACCTGAGAACAGAAATTATGATCATGCTCTTCTCTTTCTTTACACCCCTTCCCCAGTCTCCCCAAGCACCTATTATGCTGAATCCCACATGATTTCAGGATGGATGAGTTAATGAGTTGGTTTGCCATAGTCACAGATACACAACATCTGAGAGGCAGGAAAGGCTATCACAGGTTTTCTGTTGAAAAACTGAAATAAAGACATCAGGCCCAGTGTCCTTCAGGGGAGAAAATGAGTGCCTTGGGCAGAATACGTAGAAGCTGCAAACCATTTATAATCAGAAAGTAAAGTATGCAAGAAGGGAAGCGTGCCAAGCTCAAGGACTCAGTGGTTTTAATAAAGGCACGGCATTACCGGTGGAAATCAAACTTACCTACCAGCTGGGTGATCTCATCTACACAATGAGCTTCACTGGCTGATAACCACAGGGTCCCAAGAAATTAAGTAGGCCCACAAATTACCTGCATAACATTCTGGCTAGATGCTTGAAAGTTGAATTAATTGCCTGAAAATAAATGAATGGGGTAACGCCAAGAATTGGCTCATTAGTATTCAGCAAAACTCCTCTCTTTTGGAAAAAAAAAAAAAAACAGGAGCAAAGGCAGGAGGAGGAAGGAGAAACAATGGGAAGTCAGAGGGGAGGGGGACTGAAAAGAATAATGAGAGGAATCATTATTTTACATGTGGATCACAGGACTAGTTACAGAATTTCTTAGTGTGGCAGAATTCAGTGTCTTGCTAGACCTATACACCCATGCTTTCTGATACTGATGTAGCTGCTGTGTTCAGAAACCCACCAACTAATATACGTGCAAAACAAATCGATTAAGCACATGGACACTTTCAGGTGTTTCTCTTTGGCAAGATAGGGGAAAATGGAGAGAAATGGTGCCCAACAGGTGCACCACTGACTCATTTTCATCGGTATCTTTGTTCCCACAGATGGGACAGTTAAAGCCTGAGCCCTCTGGGCATGATTACACTTTTTCTTACAGCACATTTAATTTTCTCAGTTAATAATTCTGTTCAGTCTTTAAAACCATGATTACAAAGCCATGACATGTGATGCTTGTGTGCAATTTCTCCAAATCTTTCACTTACTTCATCGTTAAAGGATGCTGCTCCAGGGCTTGCCAAACACTATACTAAGATGGTGACAGGAAAGGAATATTGAGGACAATGTAGTAGCCAGTGAGTATAGATGTAATGTTTGTGTCACCCAATTCCTATCCTGACCCTCAGTTGGATAGGAGTAGGTGGTGGGGTCTTTGAGAGTCAACTGGGTCACACAAGTGGCATCCATATGAGGGACATTAGTGCCCTGATACAAAGAGACTGAGAAGGCATCTCTCAGCTTTGCCAACACTTTGATAGTGCATTCCTGGCCTCCAGAACTGTGAGAAATAAGCATTTGTTGTTTATGTCATTCAGACTACAGCAATTTGTTCCAACACCCCAAATCAGGAAAGAATCAGTGCCAGACACTGAGATGGGCAAGCAGCTCATACAAGGGCTCTCCCGAGCTGGAGCTCGATGATCCCAGGGTAGCTGCAGGCTGCAGAGCTGGGGAAACCAGTAACTACTCAGTCCAGAAATCTGGCAGGCACAGAATAAGGGGACAAATGAGTCACTCCCAGACCGAAGGTAAAGGCCTAGAATGCCTAGGAGAATCACCCACATTCAGAGGCTGAAGCATCTGGACTCTGAAATCCTAGAACAAAAGCAGCAGCAAAAACTCACCCCCTAAGAAGGATGGAGGATGTGGTCCTGTGCTCACCCTGCCCTTCTTCTGTGAGGCTTCCAGTTCTCACAGTTAGAGCAGCTCTTCTCCCTTCAGTTCACCAACTCACATACTAGTCTTCTCTGGAACCTCCCTCACAGACACATCTGGAAGTGTGCTTTACTGATTTCCTCAGAGGCTCTCAATCGAGCTAAGTTAGTAACCATGATTAGTCATCACGAACTCCCAGGAAGAGTCACTAATAACTGAGGAGCCATTTTGTCCTGAAAACCCATAGAACCTTCTGGTGGGTCTTTTTCAGGAGCACCGACATCCTTTTCACTCTTGTCCTTCTGCACTGATCTTATCTAAACTCTTACAGATGTATACCAAAGCCAAAAAGCAAAACTGGTACAATGTGGCTCCATTCGTTTGTTGACCACTGTCTTTACTATGCCTCTGACAGTGTGATCAAGGGTAATTTCTCCCCTTGAGGATGTGTGTACATAAACTTTCAACTCAATGACTTTTCCTTACTGAGTACTGAGAAGGTGCTTGTCTAAAAGGCTTGAAACTGCTCAACAGAGTTCCATTTTGATTTCAAGAAGGATTACACTTAATTATCTTCATTGCCACTTTTTGTTACCTAAAGCATATAGCACCTTAAGATTAGGTTTATAAAAATTCCCATTTTTTGTTCCTTCTTTGTCCTTTATCATTTAAACACATTATTGGCTCTTTGCTCATACTTTTTTTTCCCCATATCCCCAAACACAGATATACATTGCCAGTCTTAAACAGTGTTCTGACTCATAATCTACCTTAGATTAGGATGTCTACTTTACTTTATTCACATCTAGTAACATAAAAGTATGTCTTTTATATGCATAGCAAAAATATTTTCAGCCTTGCTTCGAAAAAGAATTCTGAAGTGAGAAATCAATCCTCACCAAATACACATTGTGATTCTATTTGGGCCACTAGTCTGCACTTGGGGCTATGTCCTGGCATGGAGGCTGGATGGCAACTTGTGTCATGGATGTTTTTCCCTTTGTCTATTTAGAGAAGTTAGACCCCATAATTATGCCAGTGATTTAGAAGTTGTCACATTTTTTTCCAAGGAACAATCTGTCCTGACTCTGCGCATATTTCTGTTGTCTTGGGTTCAACCTAAAAAGTCTCACTTTAGGAAGAGTGAGTCAGACCCAGAAAGGGATAAGTGGGCACATGCTTTCATATGTCCCCTTGGTTTTCTTATTATTTTATTGGCTAAACTCCTTTATAAGAGTGCTCTGAGCTGTAAATATAAGAAAATGTACTCCAAAGCAGTTTAAGCAATATGTGTGTAATGGGTTAGTTTGTGTCTCCTCTCAAATTCATATGTTTCGAGTCCAAACTCCCATTGCCTCACACTTGACTATATCTGAAGATGCCCTTACAGAGGTAATAGGTTAAACAGAGGTCACTAGCATGGGCTCTAATTGAATATAACTGATGTCCTTTAAAGAAAGATAGAGACAGGTAGGCATCCAGGAAGGATGTAAAGTAAAGATGAAGTAAAAAGATTGGGTGATGCTTCTGTAAACAAGGGATGCCAAAAACTGCCAGAAAACCACCTTGAATGTAGCAGGAGCTCTTGGGTTGCTTTAAGCAAAATGTGACAACTGTGCTGTGCAAGTTTGGGCCTGACACTGATGGCCTCTGCTTCTGAAGTCTTGACAGCAGGAGCACCCCACAGAGTGCCTGGCTACTCTGCATGAGAGACCATGTGGACAGCCCACAGGGAGACAAGGCCCTGGATTTCAGGAAGACAGTTCCAGCTGTGTCTGTGTCCTCCCTAAGCCAAACTCCAGATGGACCTCAGCAGATAAAGCCTCAGAAGGGATTACAGGGGGAATGAGCTTAAGACTGACTCAACTAAGCCCAAGAGAAATTGCAAAATTATCACAAATAAAATGGTTATTGTTTGAAGCCACAAAGTTCTAAGGTGGCTTGTTAAGCAGCTATGTGTAACAGAGTCACTAGCCTCGATCCTTCTGTAGGTAGAGATAATGTCTAACTCTTTCATGACAGAGAAGAAACCTGAGAACCAGAGGTTAAATGACTTGGTTAGGATTCTACAGCAGCTTCCCTTCAAAATGTAGTATCTCATGAAACCCATCTCAGTTTTCTAGTGTAGAACGTAAAGAAAGTAAAGGAATAGAGGAGAAAGGTGAAAGAGATCTGAAATAAAAAACATAAATCATATGTCTTCTAGGAATCTGTGGGGGGCGTGTTCAGGGAACAAGAAATCTAGAAAACCTTTAGAACACAGTACATGACTATTAAAGATGGAGAGTCATTTCTACTTCCCACACATCACTGTCATTACCTGTGTGGGAGACAATTTGAGTGGCTCCCCTTGAATGCAGAACAATTGCTGCAACTTTAATTATATCAAGACTTATTTCCTTATGTTGATATATACAGAACTGACTATGGTATTTCCTTCTCTCTTTAATTAACTCTAAGCATTGCAAATAAGGCTAGCTGAGGTACTGGTAAGCAATCTCTAAAGCCATCAGACAGTGTCCTATTTCCTCACATTGTGACCTCTGTAAAATATATAAGCACAGCAGGATGGCAAAGCTAGTGAGCTCCAGGAATGTCGACTGTGTATGAGCCTTGAGAAAGAGGCTGTGAGTTCCTAGGGCATAAAAGTTTACTTATCAGAAACTAAGGTGCTGGTATGTAATCGCTAAAGCCGTCAGACAGTGTCCTGTTTCCTTGAATAGTGACCTCTATAAAATAAATATCTGTACCTCATTTTGCTAGTGTGTTTCTGAGCTATCGCCCAAGTCTTCAAGGAGTGGATGAGCTTATAGAGTCAACTGACAGCAATGACTGTATATGATTGCATAAAATGATACTCCTGCAGGACTCAGGGGTTGATAAGTTTCCATTGTGAGGCCTTTCTCGAGATGCCAATAACAAAGTCTCAGGTTCTTTCACTTTGTCCCTGGAGTTAGTGCCTTCCAGGGCATTTTATAAATAAGTTACCCTATTCTCCAAAGACTTGATGAACACAGTTTAATAAAGCAGACCTAATTTTTCAATCTCACCTTTTGTAACTGGATATGAATGAGCTATTCTTCATGTTCTTGTAGCTTGACAGGAACAAGAAAGTGTACCAAATCATTAATTCTCTAATTTGCCCACATAACATAAAACCAGCTGGCTTTTAATATTTAATTAAATTAGTGTGCCCCCCAACTGAGTTCTAATATTCCAATTTCAATTTTCAGCACAAAGCTAATATAAAACTAAAAAGCACAGAATGATGTGGAAAGGGAAAAATGTGACCTTGGAAGCATAATAGGAAGGCAACTACAGACAAAAAAGAATTTTATTTTTTGGTACCAGGGATCGAACTCATGATCTTGCACTTTCCAGGTAGACACTTGTGCCACTGAGCTAAACCCTTGACCAAAAAACAATTTTTTTAAAGCTATGTCAGATGGCTGTCTTAGCTACTTTTTCATGGCTGGGACAAAATTCCAACACCGACAAATTAAAGGAGATGTTTATTTTGACTCACAGTTTGCAGAGGTTTCAGTCCATAGTTGGTTGGTTCCAAGGCAGGGCAGCACAGCAGAGGAGAAGCAGTTCATGGCAGGGCAGGTAAGAAGAAGCAAGGGATGATGGGAGGCAGAGGGATGTACATGCCAGGCCACGCCCACAGTAACCCATCTCTTCCCACCTGGCTTTGCCTCGCAACATCTATAAACCCAGCTGTAAACCCATCAGTGACTAATCCACATCACACACTGATGATCTAGTATCACTTACATGATCCTGTCGCCCCTCAAAATCCCCTCTTATGAGTACATGAGGTTTTGGCGGGACATCTAAATATAACAATGCCCCAATTAACATTCTGACTAAAAATATTACTTTCTCTCTTAGGAAGTAAGATCAGATGTTAGAAGTGCATGCCCATTCGAGGCAGCTTTTCTTTTCATTAATTAATTCCTTTCTCACCCCTTGAAACCTCATGCTCCTGTATCCCAGGGGTTATATTTGTTGCTCAGGGATAAATGCACACTATGTCCGCCCTCCTTTCCCTTCCCAGGAGCCCGTGCTCACCACTCACCAGGAACCATGAAGCCAAGTGTGTGTGTGAGAGACCATGGACAGGCTTAGCCTTTGCACTTTGGTTTACCACCTGTAAACAAGGAGACTAACAACACTTAGCTCGTGGGCCACTGTGGGATTAAATGAGATTGCTTTATGAAGAGCTCAGGGCAGCGCAGGGTGGTAATATAATGATTAGCAGAAATTGGGCGGTATTGTGCGCAGCTGTGTCACTGTTGCTTGTGCACCTTCGTATTTGTCAGAGGCAAGAGGGCGAGGACCTCATTCAGACTGCCTGTTTTCTGATGGGTCACTTCTCACTCACAAGCAGTTACAGGTGCCTAAATCTGGCACCAGGAAATTCAACGTTGGGCCTTTTATTTGTAATTCAGCATTTAGTGCCTCGTGTGTTTCTTATTTTTATAGACTGGCTTATACCAAATTCGGACAAAAGATTCTTCTTGACTTTTCATGGTCATCTTGTCCCTGTGACTGAGTGTTTATTGTAGCTGTTGAGGATAAAGTGGGTAAGGTAGCTGTTTCTCTGTGTCTTTATTTTTGTTGTTGTTTTGCTGTAGTTTTATATGTTTAAATCTGGTTGGACATGGTAGTGCGTGCCTGTAATGCTAACTCTTGGGAGGCTGAGGCAAGAGGATCGTTCTGAGTTTGTGGCCAGCTACACAGTGAGACCCTGTCTCAAAAACAAATAAATAAATAAATAAATGTTTAAATCTCTTACATATGACTATCTATCTATATATATATATATCATCTACATATATTTACGTATGTCTTTAAGTGTGCCTAATGTGTATATATATATATATATACAGTATATGTGTATATTTTGCCTATGAATATCTTTAAATATCTATGTACATTTCTCAGTGTGTGTGTACATACACATATGTATAAATATAAATGTAAATATAAATACAAATATCACCAAATGATAATGTGTCACTGAGATATGATCATCAGCATAATAGAGGACAGTGAGACTCCAAAGGCTAAATAACCTGATTCAGGTCACAGTGAGACAGTTAATTCTGCACAAATCAAGCCCACATCTTCACGAAAAGCAAAAAATAAAGTCATGAACCAAAAAGGAAGAGGTTAGGAGAGTTTTTCTTAGAAATAAGGAGAAAGACAAAAAAGCTCCTGGCTTCTCCAGGAGGGAATCTGAAAAGGGAAAGTCCACAGGGCCCCTCAGTCCAGAACTTTTTACAGATAAGCAGAGCACAGAAATTGATTGGTTATGTAGTAGCCTCCTATCACAAGTGGATTTAAAAATGACCCACTGGAACTCAGGCTCTGTAACCCAGTTACTCAGCTCACAGAATTTA
Organism: Dasyprocta punctata; assembly: GCA_004363535.1. NCBI lineage: Eukaryota > Metazoa > Chordata > Mammalia > Rodentia > Dasyproctidae > Dasyprocta > Dasyprocta punctata. Next base: position 38,899 of record RJWM01001457.1, on the reverse strand, counting down.
AAGGAAACTTGGATTTTAGAGGAAAACCAGTTATTTTGCATTTTAAATTCCTTGAAATACAGGAACTTAGCAGGGAGTCCTGTCATACTAACTTGCCTAAGGAAGCTCATCCTTGGTCCAGAGTCTTAGTTCACCACCCAGTCTTATTTTAATTCTTGCCAATGTGGCTGATCACCCCACTCTCTCTTGGCCCTTCCCCTAGCTAGTTTCCTTATTTATAAACTAAGTGAACATCTTTTTACAACAGCATTACCATCCAAAGAGATTCCTAAGCTGAAATAATGAACTTAACCCATTCTATCCATAGCATAGATCTGCAGGTCCACTGAATCCCATGCAGAAAAAGAATTTTCAGCAATTCTGGGCAACAAAGGCAAGTCACAGGGCATCACAATTCCTGACCTGAAATTATATTACAAAGCTACTGTGATAAAATCAGTATGGTATTAGGGGAAAAAAGTAAACCCAGACTGAGGATCAGTGGAACAGAAAAGAAGATGCAGATGCTACTGCAAACACACACAGCCACCTTATCTTTGAAAAAGGGACCAAACATGGTCACCGGAAGAAAGATAGTGTCTTTAATAAATGGTGCTAAAAACTGGCCTTCCACATGCCGAAGACTAAAACTAGACCCATGTCTATCACATGTGCTAAACTAAAATCAAAATGGTTCAAAAATCTAAATATTAAAACAGAAACAGTAAATTTACAGGAAGATAAATAGGCAGAAATCTTAAAGACATAGCTGTAGGTAGAGGTTTCATGAACAAAACCCAGATTGCACAGAAAATACTACAAAGAATCAACAAGTAGTATCTCACCTTATCAAAAGCTTTTACACAACAAAAGAAATCATTAACAGAATGAAAAGACAACCCACAAAGAGGAAAAAAATTATAGCCAGTTGTCCTTTAGACAAAGGACTTATATCTAGAACATATAAACAACTGAAAAAAAAGGACCCCCAATTTCAAAGACCCAGTCTAAAAATAGGCATCTGAGACAAATACATACTTCTCAGATGAGGAAATACAAATGGCAGATAAATATATGAAAAAATGTTCTACATCATTGGTCATTCAAGAAATGCAAATTAAAACTACACTGAGATATCATCTCACCCCATAAAGAATGGCTATCATCAAGAAATCAACCAATAACAAATGCTGACAGGGCTATGGGGAAAAAGGAACCCTTTTCCACTGTTGGTGAGAGTGTCGACTGGTACAACCACTGTGGAAATCAGTGTGGAGATTCCTCAAAAACTAGGATTCAAAGTCCCATTCAACCCAGCTATTTTCCCCTTCTGAGTATTTTCCCAGAAGAATTAAAAGCATCATACCACAGAGATGTATGTGAACCCATGTTTAAAGCAGCACAAATTGTAATAGCTAGATCTTGGAAACAAACCACATGCCCATCAACCAAGGATTGGGAAAAAAACATGTGGTCTTTTTATACAATGGAGTACTACTCAACCATAAAGAAAGGTTAACTTGATACTTTTACTGGTTAATGGATACAACTTGAGACCATACTCATAAGTGAAATAAATCAGATCCACATATGTAAACTTCGTATTGTCTCACTAATGTGAGAAACTGAATGAGTAAATAAGATACAAAACATACAATAGATATTGTGAATTCTGAAGAAACTGTTCAAAAGATAGAAATTATGTTGGGGAAAAGGGGAAAGGAAGGAAGGAAAAAGAAAAAAATATATATATACACAAGATAGTTAAGACAGTTATACAGCTAGTTTGTCTTAGTTCATTGAAAAGAACCTTTTGTGTTAGTATTGTTTGGACAACATTTCATGCCTATATCTTGTATTCTGAGTAACTACTATGAGGATAATATACAACATATTAATTATTGTTACTCTCCTATTAGCCTGTTTCAAAACTGTTTTATTTTAAATTTTTCTCTTTAAATTAAAAAAAATGCATAGTAAAAGACATAAAGGCATTTATTAGGCAGAAATTTAAAGCATGCACTCAAAGAAATAGGATGGGACCTAAAGAGAGAGAGGTACAGTAAAGTTGGTCCTCCCTCAACAGCTTCACTTTTATGCAGCCACAATCTAAATCCAAATCTACTTCTAAAACTACTGCCTTTCCGGCTACATTGCTATGCTTTCTACTTAATCGAAAAGTGAAAATTTAACAGTGCAAAAGGTTCACCTTGAAGAACTGTGAATTTTAAAAGTAATTTTTGTTGAAATGAATAATCTCTGTTTGGAAACCAACTATAGGTTTAGTAGAAAATAAGTGGTTTTTTTTAATAATTTCTGTTTCTCTACTTCTGAGCCTAGCTAACAATTAGTATTTATAATTCTTCCATTTGTTCTCAAGTAAATTATGACAGTGACACTTTTTTTTTCAAATGTTTTATAGAGCTTAGAGAATAGAACTGTAACCAAGTTTGGGTGTGCTGCAGGTGTGTCCTAGGTTATTTCTGTCCTGAACAAAGAATTGGGCAAGACAAGCACAAACAGTAGCAAAATTTTATTAAAGGTTGGAAAAAAAATAGGCTCTGCAGAGCAAGTCTGGGCCCAATAAAAGTAGGAAAAGAAGTGCATCTTACAGCGTTAAGGTAGGCCACTATGGGAGAAAGAGCACTGTGGCAAAAACTCAGCGACAGACTGAGAGCAATATCCATGGAAAACTTGATAATTTGAGTTTTGAGGTTCTATTGAGTAAGGTGCTTGCTACCCCTCCCTAGGTAGGATGTTAGACAATTTTGTAATTGACTAAGAGGCATCCAGCCAGTAAAGTGTCCCAATTTGGGGCTTTTTAACTGGAAAATGAGTTGTAGTTATAGAGGGAAATACAATAGGTTGAAAGGCAGTGGCATTACTGCTCACCTAAGGCTGGAGGCATTCAATCCCCAAGGGGTTCAGCTCTACTAGTGAGCACCCAACATGAGAGCTAGAGAGGGTCATAGAACTAGAGAATGCCTTACAAGATTCTCATGTGGAAACTGACCCTGGGAAAAGGCTCTATAAGGTCTGTGACCTAATCCCAAGGAGTTTGGCCATATCCGGTCCCACCCGGGGCTGAACACCTGGAGTCCACCAGGAGATGCCCTGTAATATGCCCAGTGGTGGGTTGGGGGCTAGCCCAGTGATAGGCCCACTAGGATCCCTCAGGCCCTATCAGGTCACACAGTGGGACTGAAAGGCTTAGGATCCCCCCAGGAGAGACCCTGTAATGTCCTTCACTAGTGGGTTGGCAATTAACCCAGGGCCAGGCGTGTAAAGATCCCCCCTAATTTCTTTTCTTCTTATCTACAGCCCCATCATAGGAAATGACTTCTCTGTTCTTTCTGATTCCCTGCTTGGCTATCCTCTCACCCACAGGGGACAACAGTTCCACTCCAAGGTCCTCCAGAAAGATCATCTTATATATTTGTGTAAAAATAAAAAATAGCCAATGTATCAACATGGGGAAAATAAAATGTGGCCACCCTTTGGCAGGCTAAACTGTAACAGCATATTGCAATTATTTCTTTAATGTAAGAAATAGGAAAAATGGTTAGAAATGACTTATATTCAAGCCTCTATGGCCCTCTACCAGAGGCCTGATCTTTGCCTTAGAAATAATCCTCCCTCAGGCGTTGACATTGCTGAGGACTCCCTCCTGTCAGCTCCGCCCCACAGGTTGTCTCCTTACCAGCCTGCTCAGTCAGAACCTTCAGGAGATAAAGGCTATCTGCAAAGCACATCCCAAATCAGGTCTAGGTCTACCTCAAATAAGTTCCCAGCTTCAGGGAACTCAATCTCTGAGCTATCCACTGTCCTTCTCCTTTAAGAAGTGGCAGGTGTTAATGGTCCCTTTCAGGTAAAAATCCCATTTTCAGCTGTAGACATTCAGCAATGTAAGGAAAAATCGGGCAGATTCTCTGAGGGTCCTGAAAGATTTACTGATGTTTCAATACCCTCACGATGCCTTTTGGTCTGATTTGGCTGCATATCCAGTTCATCCCGGCATCCTGCTGCACAGCCGTATGAAGGAAAAGGATTATAAATGCTGCTGAGCAGGCCAGTGATGAACTCTTCGCAACATCACCCTCTGATCATCAGCCAGTTGTTGCATTATGTGGGTCCCAAGAGGAGTCCAAATGGGATTCCAACACACAGGGTGGAGAAGTCAGCTGAAAGCTCTACATCCAGGGTACTTTAGTGGGTATGCCACAGGGACCTGATGACAATCCAGTTGCTTTCCAGCTGCAACTTGAAGAGGCACTCCATAAATATATCAATTCAGACCCATAGTCTAGAGAAGGTCAGATTATTCTAGGGCAGTATTTTATTAGTCAGTCAACTCCAGATATTAGGAGAAACTCCTACAGGGCTGACAAGCAGAAAAAAGTCAGTTGGTTGATGTGGCCTATTTGGTCTTTAATAACGATACGGAAGTAGAAGACAGATGAGTTAAATATTGAAAAGAGACAGGTTGAAGCTTTCCTCACCCTAATGGATAAGACTCAAGTCAGCAACACTAAAGGAAATGAGTGATTCAAAGAGTAAGGGAGCAAGTCAGAATGTTTCAAGTTTAAGCAATTGGGACACTGGGCAAAAAAGTGCCCTTTAAAGCCAGCAGGCCATGCCAAGGAGAAGACCCTTGGCCCTAGAAGAGAGATTGCCCTCATTCTCAGAGAGGAGCAAGGCAGCCGGGAAAGAATGTCTGAACAGTGCTGCTGCCCAGGGCAGCCTGCAGGCTTCCTGCACTTCCATTACCAGAGAGCAGCCTTGGGTGACTCTAGAAGTCACAGAAAAACACATTGTATTTCTCTGTGATACTGGGGTGATATATTCAATTCTAGTGTTTTATTGGGGTGAGCTTTCATGCTGTTCTAAAGTTCTTGTAGGCCTTGAAGGAGTTAACTGAGCAGCTTTCTTGACCTCACTCTAAACTGCTATTCAAAAGATTTCCTTTTCCAAGTTGCCTTTATGGTGATACTAGAGAGTACCTCTTCCCAGCCATTGGAAGAAATACACTCTTCCTACTCAGGGCCACTCTGACATTCAGATCACTGCAAGCCGTGTGCTACTTGCTAGGAACCCAGTCAGCCTGACCTCATAGGCCTGATGTCTCTGCCGGGAATTGATCCCCAAGCATGATATGACAGCATCCCACGAGGGCCATCAAGGTCACTCCAGCAGTCACTTAGCTAAAGGAGCCTAATTCATACCCTCATAGAAGACAGTGCAGACATCCCCTGTTTAATGACCAAGTATGGCAGCTGCAAAGAGGTTGTTAAATGAATTGGTCACTAAATGAGATATTGTATATAATATGTACACTAAATATTCAGAACAGAGAAATGACCAGAGGAAACTCTATCTTGATGACTCTGCTTTTATTTGCATAACATTTGCATGCAACATTGTAATGTATAACAGAACATAAAAGCACAGTACTATACAATACAGTATGATCAGCAAAACTTATCATACTGTGTAAGCAAGGTACACTGGACAAAAAAAAGTCATTGAGGCTCTTTAAAGGAGAAACATGTACAGAACTATACCAAAAAAATAAATAAATAAATAAATAAATAAAAGACAGGTTTTAAGTACAAGCAGCAGCTCCTAAATCTAAATGGTGCAAACAGTCGTTAAATAGGCAGGTCATTAAACAAGGAATATCTATATTACCTTTAAAAAGATGTTAGGTGAGTACCAAAGCCTATCATTTCTAAGTTTTTGGCTATGGGAATACTGGTGCCATATCAGTCCCTTTGTGATATGCCCATTTTAACATAGTCCACTGAGAGAGTACCCCTAGCACACGGTCTCAGAGCCATCAGTGAGGCAGTGACACCTATTCACTCATATATCCTTTTAGCACAGATCCCAGCAGACACTAAATGTTTCTCTGTCCTTGATCTTAAAGGTGCCATCTTTTCTATCATTGCATATTACAGCTGGTATCTAGATGACACCCAAAGTTCCATGTGTTCACCTTTGGGAGTTTTGAAGGTGCCTGGTATTAGGGTACTGAATATGAATTAAGGGTATAATACTGGGATTAAAAGGGTGGATAATGGAAGTCCCTCCTTGAGCGTGGGTGGCACCACCCACAAGACTTGTAATCTGGATGGAATAGGAAGGAACAGAAAGAAGGCAGGCTCACTGATGCTGTTTTGCTTGCGTTGGCATGCCAGTGAACTAGACTGAAACCTCTACAAACTGAGCTGCAATAAATCTTTCCTCCTTTAACTTTAGGTGTCAGGTGTTCAGTCTCAGCAATCAGAAATGTAACTAAGACACTACATCCTAACTCCCAGTACTTGCCTGAACTGGTGCAAATGTGTGAGCCCTCCCCAAGAAAAGACTGGCAAATAGACCTTATCCACATGCCCCCTGTGTAGGGGGACACACATCTCTTAGTGTGTACTGATACCTTTACTGGGTGGATAAAGGCCTTTCTCACCAAGTCAGAATGGGCCTTGAAGGTCACGAAAATCCTCCTTGAAGAAGTAATTTCTAGTTTGGGCTTCTAGAGTGAAAACAGACCTTCATTAAATTCCTAAATCACGCAGGGAGTTGTCAAAGTATTGGGAATTGAGTGCCATCTCCATGCTGTATGGAAACCTCAATCATTAAGAAAAGTCAAGAGAACCAGTGAAACTCTCAAGCAAACCCCAGACAAGCTGTGTCAAGAAACCCACTGACAGGGGCTAGATATCTTTCCAATTGCCTTAATGAGGCTTTGGGTGGCCCCTAAATCCAAATTTAGCCTCAGCTCATTTGAGACGCTTTACTGGAGGCCCTCTGTGAAATCTGACCTCCTTACTGACACTGAAACTTCCCAGCTCCTTTAACATGTGACCCATTTGAGAACTTTCCAACAGCACTCATAAAAATATGGAAGTAAGATTCTTCCACTCCCATGCACTATCAATAATCATCAACCCAGTGGCCATCCTGGTGATCAAGTCTTGATAACGACCTACAAAGAGGGTTGTTAAAGTTTGTATCCTCATGTCCCCTCAAAGCCTCATGTGGTCATAGGTGGGGGTTTTTCAGAGGTGGCTAGGTTAATGTGTGATGCTGGGATCAAATGTGTTTGATTACTAAATTAGTATACTGATTGATTTGGCGTAGTTTTAGGTAGGACTAACGGTGCCCCACGCTGGATATGAGTACTGCCTGCCCTAAGAGCGAGTAGCCTGGATATAATATATAAGGGATAGAAAGAGACTTTTGGTCACTTGTCCCTTGTAGCCTGCTCATAGCATGCCACATGCTGCCTTCTGCCTGGTCTGCTTCACCATGGACTGTTTGTCCTCTGTGATGACCCTCTGCCATGCCACCCTGGCTAAGAGACAGCCACCTGTGAACCAAAACTCCTACAAACTGTGAGCTAAATAAACCTTTCCTCCCTTAATTTGTGAGTTTTTGGGTATTTTGTCTCAGCAATGAGAAAATTAGCTAAGACAAGGGTGGACCCCAGGACCAACTCACACCCAAATGGAAAGGCATTTATACAACCCTATTAATCATTCTTTCTGTCATTAAGATACAAGAATAGATCATTGGATTCACCTCTTCAGGTGAAACCAAAGTCACCCAAGACACCAAAAGATAAATAAGAGGGACCACAAACTTCATACACCTGCAAACTACAGGGTGAGATCCAATTTCTTTTCGGAAAGGAAACACCCAGCAATCTGCTGAACCAGAGACCCAAGTCTACTCTCTTATTTGCTACATTTGAGTCCTTGTGCCAGGTTCTAGCAAGGTCCTCTTTTGATTTTTTTCTGTTTCTTCTGTGATCTTCCTGGATAATTGAAAAATGGGATCTAACAGAGATAACAGACTGATTACTTATCAAGATCTTAAAACCAATTGATACAGTGGAATAAATGTAAATACCAACCTGCATACGCTGAATTTGTGTTCTCCAAAATCAACGAATGAATTCTAAGGAACCATGGAGGTTAGGAGTAGAAAATATTTGTTGAGAGAGAGAGCTAGTTCCTGAGAGACAGGAGGGGACCTGAAAGTGGGTTGCCAGTGAGCCTACTTCTTGAAGGAAGTTTCATACAGCAAAATCATGTGATGGATAAAAAAAATCACAAGGTGTATAACATGAGGCAAAACTATGATCACCAATAAGCTTATAGGCATGGCCACTTGGGTAATATTGATCCAGTGGGGAAACAGGTCACATAGCAAGTGCACATGGAAAGAACATAGACCTTTTTAGGAAGGGATGGATCAGGAAGTCCTGATCACCCTCTGGGGTGACTGAGGTTTATCTAGACTTTATTGGATCAGGTGATACTAATTATAGTGTAATTTCAATTTATTGCTTATCTGTTGGGGAGGCATGGTGGCCTGGCCATTCCCTCTTTATCTTGAGGCCTGGCCTTCAACAGATGTGCTGTTAGTAGCAGCTGTGATGTGTTCTTATCGTCTGCACTGAATCTCTCAAGGACCAAGCCCTGTCTGACTGCTTGGAATATTTCTCCCTAACTTTACCATCTATAATAGAATCACATCCTTTTCCTATCATCAGCAGCTGTTTTACAGCTTGACAAACAGCCTAGCTGAGCTTGCTCAAAGTGTTTCCATTCTTCAAGACCAAACAGATTTGCTAATAATGGTGGCCATTCAACACCATAGGGTACTAGATCTCCTAACAACCAAAAGAGAGAGAGTCTATTTGTCTCTAAAAGAAGAATGCAGTTTTAATTTTAATCAGTCTAAAGTAGTAAGAGATACAACACAGAAGCTGGCTGGTAGCACTTCTAAAATCTGCAGGGAACTATTTGAGGCATGGACATCCTGGTCAAATATCTGGAATTGGAGGACTTGGTTACTGTCCTGGATTTGGCTTTTGATAATGCTTCTTGAAATCTTATTAATCAGATCTTACATACTTAATCTCTTGGTCAAATTTGTCTCTTCTTATTTGACAGCCATCAAACTACTGGTGATGGTGCAAGTCCAAGATCAAAATCCACCTTCACATTCATGGCTCAGTAAGAAGCCCTCAGGAAAAAAAAAAGCCCTCAGAGGAAGAACTCAGTTCCTTTGAACTCAGACATCAGACAGGGCAAGAGTTTCTTGGTCCCATACAGCCAGAGCCCCTACTCAGAGGAGGTAGCCATGCAAAGCTGACTTCCCTCCTTTAGTACACTTTAAAGATTTTTAGGGACCAGGTGTCTCAGAGGGGAGTAGAACAGTAGAACAACGGGGGCCGAGAAAATCACTCTTCTCCACCCACTTGAGCTCAGGTGGCACCCTAGGACCGTTCTGCATAACCCCAGTCCAAAGCCCAAGCCTTGCCCATGCTTTTGTCCTCTTACTCTTGAGCATGAAAGCCTGATTTGTCTGTGTAGTCTGCTGTGCGCCCTTTCTGTTGTCCCTGCATCATTTCTCATGTTCATGATCATTATCTTCAATAACCGTGGGTGTGCACTTTGCAGTTCTTTGCATGCCAGGCACAAGAGTTTGGAATTCATCTGTTGGATTCACCACATGGTAACATTAGAAAAATCATAATTTTAAAAGTGAAAATTGTAGGCTCAGGACACAAGTCTAGTTTTTCAAATTTCTTTTTCTTTGTCTTCTCCTAGAATACAATAAGCCTGGGCAATTCTCTTTTACCTGAAAATCAGTTTGGCCATTCCCTCTTTACTTGCAATAGTCCTCTTTCTCCTGGGAATAAGCATTCTTACACCCAGAAAAGGGACTTTCTCCTAGAAGAGGTCCATTATTTTTCTGTGGGTTGGCCCTCCAATTCCACCCCCCAAACCAAGACCAAACTGCAGATTGACAAGTTCCACAGACTTCCAGTGCCGACAGCACATAAATATTTCCAGATCCAAACTGTAGCACCTCTCTCTCTTGAGGGCCCACACCTTATTTCTCTGAGTATTTCTTAAATTTCTCTCTAATAAGGCCTTCCCATACTTTTTCCTGATCAAGCTTGAAAATTATTTTTCTGTGATGGGGTCACCAGCCTGGGGCTAAGGAGATTTCTAAAGCTGAGATAAGGAACTTTTTAGAGGTTTTCTGACTGTCATCAAAGGAGTCAGGGAATCTTTGAACCTATTCTTTGGATAGAGCAGGTTAAATTACTTCTTTCAGCTTCAGGAACTTCCTTGGGGTCTGGTGACAACACACAATAGTGGTGATGTGATTTTTTTGCTAGGAGCAAGGTCAAATGGAAGAATTTTATCTTTACATAAGGAGCAAATCCATAGAAACAGGGCAAGATGTATTTGCTTTGCAGTAAAACTAAGGAGGCAATCAACCATAAGGCTTTGTGGAAGACACTGAACTGGAACTGGTGCATACAGTGTCACCTTCATTTATACAACTGAAGCCTATGCATTGAGTCTCAACTTTGTAGAACACAACGAGACCAAGAGAGAGGAATTTCTGTCCTCTGTTGTGCAGGCACAACAACTGCCCAAAAAACAGATGAGTTCTACCGACTGAGACATAGCGAGAGGGGCATGTGGAATGCTCCCCTTTTTGAGAGACTTAAAGCGTTAACAAATGCTTCTAGTAGGTAGCTCAAGATTCTGTCTAATAGGTATGAGACAGGAAGGTAGGGTGTGGCTAAAACTGGCTGGAAAAAGAGATGTATCAAGATCCCAGAATACTTGCACAGAACGGTTCCTAAATCGCTACATGTGGACTTCTCAAGAGAACTCAAGCATGTTTTGATTGGATGGCCTGGACCTGATGTCAGCCTGAGGAGTGGGTGATAAGAAAGGGAATCCACACTGAGTTTTTTTCACTTTGTCCTCCCTTGTGTGGTGGCCGCCCTCACATGGCCATGTGTGCTTATTTTCCTACTTTTACTTGGCCCAAATTCACTCTGCAGAGCTTATTTCTCTTCCTACCTTTAATAAAACTTGCTACCATTTGTGCTTATCTTGATCAATTCTTTGCTCAGGACAGAAAGAACCTAGAAAGCACCTCCAGAAGGAAACTCTAGCACCCCAATACCTGGTAACAGGGATATGCGTTTCAGCATGAGAAATGCATAATAAGTTGCTTTTTTGTGAGCTACAAGACCTTAAGAAAAATGCATTTATTTTCCCTTTGTTACAAAGGGAAGGCCAACAGGGCAGCAGATACTCAAGGAAAGGATGTTAGCTGCTCTTTAAGGGCGATAGTGACACGTTTCAGAGCACTGGAAGAGAGTGAGGAGGGATGGACAGGAGAACAGTTCTTTTAATGAAACACCCTACCAGCCCCATCTCAGCCCCCACCCTTTCACCACCACTGGTGATAAGCATGGGACTTTTTCAGGATAAAAAGCAGCCCTTCCCCTGGGTTGTGTATGTGCGTGGCAAGCCCACCAGTAAGGAGCAGGGCATGTTGACATAACGCCGAGGACATTGTTCCAGGTGCCTCTCTGTGAGAGTGGCAATAGTTAATTGAACAGGATGCACCATCATTAAATAATGAGTACTTCTATTGTAAAATTCAGCTTTAGCATCTAAAAGGTTTCTACTGATTATGTTTTATTATCTAGTTTGTTAAGTATCTATTGTAAAGCGCTGTTAAATTATAATGAATTAGCTTCCCTTCCTCAGAATTGTCACCTAAATGTATTTAACTAGTTCATCAGTGCCATAAATAAGTAATGATTTATTTTATTAAGCAGTTGTGTTGCCTTTAACATATTATAAAGTGCTTTTTCATTAGTTTTACCTAAAAAGAAAGGATTTAAATTATGGTGAAGTGTGAAGTTCTTGGCAATAGTTACATTCTCACAAAACTCCAAAGTTCTCAACAGTTTCTTGTCCCTCTGATACTGCTTAGAATTTTACCTTTGATCTACAGATCAAAGACCACAGTGAGAATCTCATTAAAGCTATAAAACTTCTGCCCAGAAAATGAATGTAAACAGAGAATGTTACATAAAGCTTCAGGGCTTTCATGGATACCCAGAAAGCTATTCGATGGAACACTGGTTAAGAGAGTCCAAGAAAAAAGGGTTTTGAAAATTTTGAAAAATTACATAAAACAATGAATTTTCTGATATTCTGCACTTGATTTTTTCAGGTATTCATGCAGCAAAGAAGCGAAAGGTAATCGTCTTATCACTGTAATGACAGAGAAGGTGAGGGTGGTGTCAGCCTGAATTTTGTTTGCTAAAAAACTAAACATGCTCTATGCCTTTAACCTTCCTGCATTGACCAAGGATGCCCTGTCTGGTCTCTTCTCACATGAGAATGTGAAAAAGGAAATTAGTTATTGCATCAATGTCGTCTTGCAGGATTGAAAAAATTTTTGTTCTAGTTTAAGATTTATTGAGTATTTGTTCTATGTTAAACATTTTACTAGGCATCTTTCATGCTTTGTTGCATTTAAATTTTACAATAAGCATATGAAGAAGCTACTTTTTTTTTTTACCACCATCATAACTATAAGGAAATTGGGAGTAACTTGGCTAAGGTCACACTGGCAGTGATATGGGCTGGCCTCAAATTTTTATTTTCCAACTTGACATCCACACCCATTCTCTGCCAAAAAAAAAAATGAAGAAGAAGAAGAAGAAAAAGAAAAAGAAGGGGAGGAAGGGAAAAAAGAGAAGGAGGAGGAGGAGGAAGAAGAAGGAGGAGGAGGAGGAGGAGGAGGAGAAGGGGGAAGAGGGGGAAGTGGTTAGGGAGGAGGGGATGAACAAAAGGAAAGGAAGAAAGCAGAAATACGTGTCTTGTATTTGTCTGTTTTATTTGATTGCCAAGAAACAAATGACCTAAATCAATTTATGCCTAACCTTGATTTTATGCAAATTTATTTATAATAAATTGTAAAGGAAGGGGCTACAGTCCTAAATTCAGATAATTTTAAATAGTCTTAAATCAAGCACATAACATGCAACCCCATTGGTCCAGAAAAGAAGCAAAGACAGAACAATAAATCTGTTCCACAGAAAAATTATCACAGGGTGTGTGGAATCTTCCAATCTTGCAGACTTCTCCCTTTTGAATGGAAACTGCAAATCACTAGTTTATTATGTGCAATAAGGAGTGAGTCCATCAATCTCCTTTGCCATTCATTTACCATGCATGGATTTGACTTTGAGGTAACACATCCCTCTAATCACTTGGGGCTGTCCCAGCTGCAGAGTCTCCAGAGAAAGCTACAAATACAGGAAGAAGACTAGTTGTTCAATCTTAAAGGGGTTTTAGATGAGGAATGGCAATATTTGGGAGTATCTTCAACATAATAGTATTACCCAAGAGAACCTTCAAGATATAAGCTGGCAGCAAAATACATGCAGAAGTGAACAGCAAAGCAGAAACAGAAAATTAATTTTTATAATCCACTCCCATTCAGTGTAAAGTTTTGCTCCTAAGGATACAATATTCAGGTGCATGCTGCAAATATAAATATGTGCTAATTATGCACCAAAGTGATTAATCAAGTTAAAATTTAGTGTTTGTATACACAATAAACTGATGTTCAGAGGCCTCGCTGAAAACTGGTGGTGGTTTATGCCAAAGTTTGTTCACTATGTCTCATTCCTGATCCAGTCTACTCTAGACCAGAGGCTGGCAAACTTTCTCCTGAAAGGTCCAAGGTAAATATTTTAGACTTTGTGAGCCATCCTGTTTCTGTGGCAACTACTGGACTCTGACACTGTAGCAGGCAGGGGTCATGGCCTTTACTGATGATCAGGTGTATTCCAATAAAACTATGTTTAAAGCAGATAGCTAAGTGAATTCGGCTGGCAGATGATGTTTTGCCACCTCTTCTCTGTTATACAAGTTTCAGTTCTGCCATACATAACTTACAGGCTTTGACTTAGTCATTTTACCTTCAATCTCAGTTTCTTAGCCCAATAAATCATGGTTTTCCTAATAATGGAAACAGTTTTTCTTAGATAAACTTATTAAAAATGGCTTTCCATAGAGCACAGATTTATAAAATTACATATAAATATTTGAATTATCTACATAGATACAGTGTAATGAGTCCTATAATGTGCTAGACACTACGTAATTATTTAACACGTACTGTCAAAAGACCCCAAGTAGTCAAGTCTAAATGACCACTTTTCAGTCCTTAACCCACTTGATCTTTCTAAGATAATTGTTTTCTTTAGAAACTCCTATTTCCGTGACATCTTAAAATCTCTTTTTTTGTCCTTTTATGTCATAATTCAAAACATGAATGGCTCCAGGATGGTGCAAGTAACATAAATGAACGAAGTTGTCTCTTACTTTCTTTTCACTAACATGTTTCATGCAATAGCAAGTATGTGAGAATGTTCTTATCTCCCACAGTAGCATAGACTGGGACATTAGTCTTGAAACTCATTAACTATAAGCCTTTCTTTTGTTTTCCCAAGTTTGATGGAAACATGGATATATGCAATGTTTCACTTTCCACATTTGTGTCTCCTGGGAAACACAGCAGTACACTTAGGTGAACAATGGCACTAGACATTTGGCCCTGGGACAGTGAATTACGTTGCAAACAATGGCAAGCTAGAGCCCACTCACCCTGTCTAAAGAAGAGGTTTCTACCTAGCTCCAAGTTACATCTCCCACATCTTCTTTTCAATAGACGCTGGACACCCAGATTTTATGTAAATATCTGAACTGTTAAATGTTGGCCAGTGCTATGTGGGTGAAGTTCCACAACCCTCAGATTCGAGTATGGGCCATTAGTTTGAATGTGTTTGTGGTCAGAACCACATAATCACTTCACTGACTGCTTACTACCAGTTCCTCCTTGAGCTATATCTCTAGTTCTATTCTTAAGAAAGTTTTTCTCCTCTGTCACCTCTTCATTCCCCCAAAGACTTGGCTGATTATTATATTTTCACATATTTTATTCTTCTTCATATAATGGTTACTTACAAAGTTGTGTTACCAGATCCATGTAAGTCTATCATGGGCAGTGGCTAATCCTTATTATGTGTATATTCTACTTTGCACCTAGACCCACTGCTTTGCCATAAACTTGTCATAAATATATCTTGATTCATTAATGTTTAGACTCCAAATTTCTGTTACAAAAATGCTAAAAGGAAAAAAAATGACTGGTCTTCAAATGGTCCTAGAATAGCACAACTCCTACTCTATAGATCCTGATCTGTATAGGGCAATAATTTCTTTCTTAAACTCCCAAAAAATTCATATCGTGCAAAATAGCTTTGTTCCTGGGATGGTGGCTTTTGCTAAAGTCAAAACATATTCTGAGGGGTGAGGGAGGAGGATGCGAAGTTTTCATGGTTAAGTTTGAGAAATTTGGAGTTAAACAATGCTTAGCAGGTCTCTATCACAGCATTTCTTAGAGCTCTTTCTATGCTAACGTGCACTGTGATTATTTAAGAAAAAGCGGAGCACTTATAAATGTTTTTGCCCTGGAACCACATTGTACACATCATTATTAAGATCTCATGGCATAGGAACACAGTTTGAATGGAACACAGATTAAATGCTTGGAGTGTGAGGCCTTTCCCCTACCTATTTTTCCCTATTATTTCCTATTAAGCAAATCCTTCATTCCAGAACTCATGCTATTATCTGTTTCCCAAACATATTCGCTCCTACTTCAGTATATTTTCTCTTAGACTTTCCTTGACCTACAGCATCTTTTAAACTTCATCCCTTTCCCTTTTGCAAAAGATCCCTACCTTTTATTATCTATTGATTATGTTGCTCCTTTTTTTATATTTTGGGATTTTCATGTAAGAAAACCCACATGACATTTGAGCTCACATGTCTGATTTATTTCCCTGAACCTTCCCTATAAACCTAGTCATGAGATATCCATTCTTCAGAGGTCAGTTAAATACAAACTTTTGTAAGAACTCATGAAAAAAGCTCCCCTCCCTTCACAGGACTCCTTCCTCTAAGCAGCACTTACACTAAACAGCCCTTTGGTAGACAACCCAAGCTAACTTTATTTTTTAAGCTTATCAGTCTTTATTTGCTGTTTCCCTTTAGATTATTATCTTCTTAAGAGTACTGTATTTTTATTCAGGGTTTTCTTCATAGAGAAAAACATGGTCAGTGGATTTCCTGATAAAGTGAGTAAATAAGTAAAGTAAAATAACTTAGCAACTCAAAAGGCATGAGACTACAGATTCACAGAAGTGAAGGGCAGGGAGTGACTGCTGAGGTAAAGGAAATGTCTGTACAGCACAATTTGATCAGGAGCTATGTGCACAAGAGAGCCATCTGCCTCTCCAGCAGGACTACAGACCTGGAGTGAAGACTTTTGATACAACAAAGATGACAGAAAGAATCTCCTAGTGTTACACCAGGAAGTCTTGCATGATTTCCACCCACTTCTCGGGGGTATTTAGTCAATGTTCTTTTAAATAGTCAAAAATTGAAAGAGTATTTTCTACATCTTTGAAAAGAACTGTCAAAAGATATCTGAGAGAGGTCTCATGATTACAAATTTTCCTTCTACCTGCAAGAACTGAGAGGCTGTAAGGAATAAGAAAGAAAGAGGCAAACATGTTTGCATCATCAAGACTCAGTGAAGCTGCCAGGGAGGGACTGCTGGGGCAGGGTGGAGAGGGCACCAAGGTTGCTCAGACCCTAGAAACCAGCTGAAGGGTATGGAGTCCGGCATTACCAGGGAAGACCTTACTGTTTTTCTCATGGTTATTACAGCCTGGGGAAAGCAGGGCAATACTAGAATGGGGCTCTTTATTCTCTAATAAAGTAAATGTGACTGTGTCTAGAAATTCCATTTTGCTTACAGTTTGGTTTCTTGGCCTGTTAATTTCTCAGGAAGAAGAAAAGAAATTCAAAAATGAGAAATATTTACTTATGTGTGAATAAATATTCATGAAAATGCTAAGCAAAAGTACAAAACCAGTATTTATGCCCATTTGCATGCATTTTAAAGCAATATGAATCAAGAAAACTCTAACATTATCGTTTCGACTTCCTATAATGGGACAGAGAATAAAGCAATATATACATTTAAAATTTATCCTGCATCTGAATACATGCATATTATGTGAAAGAATTTCTTTGTGAAATAACTGACTTTTTTTCTTGTAAATCTAATAAAAACAGTTTGAGATCACCAAAATTAAGAGATCAAGCTTGTGCATAACAAAGTGAAGCAGCCTAATCTGTGTATGTAAATGAGGTAACAGCAACACATTAAACATCTGTTAAATTCACAATGTATTATATTCATTTCATAAGGCCTGAAACACAGGCATAAGTATCATGAAGAGGGATACAACTGTACAGAGAGAACTCCCTGTGACACTTTTTCATTTCACATTCACATTCAGCTATATATGTAAATAAACAAGTAGTTTAATATCTGCACCAAATTTAAAAAATATCTTGTATTAGTTTGAGCTTTGATACACATGGTTCACATGTGTAGTTTAATTTTGAAAAAGAAAATGATGGAGAGCCAAGAGATTATCAAAGTTATACCTAGAGAAATGAGAAATTACCACCTAAACCCCCTTCCCTCTTGAACAGAAATCCATCTGGAAATGTGTTCATTTTATATATCTACAGAGAGTACACCACTGCCGGATAAATAGTTATATCCCATAAAACGTAGATTATCTCTAATTAGCAAAGGAAAGACATTGCCTTTCTGAGTCTGGGAACATTATCTTGTGATTTTGTCACAATTGATCTTTATTTAATTGTTTCATTCTAAGGATTATTTATCTTGTTTTCTCCTCTTTATTGTCTCTTTCTAGTGCCTTATAAATTAGAACCACTATTAGCAACATCACTAATTTCCCCTAAAGATCATCTGAGCTTTCAGGCTGAAACACTGCACTCAGTTTTATTTTTCATAAAATTGAAATGGCTTTTGATGGCTAATTTTTATCATCTTTAATGCAAGCCTCAGAGGTAGCCGTTTTTTTTTACAAATAAGTAATTACTTGGACCGAAAAATTTAACTGCAATATTTCAAAGGGAAGGTAATGTTAAAATGGTTCTGGTTTTAATAATTAAGCCCCTTGCTCCACCAAAAATAGACTCTTTAGCTAAAGGCCACTAAACTTCACAAGGTATATAACAAATCATATTTCAACTTATTAAACATAGACTGTTTTCTTCCCCGTGTTTAGAATTTGTCATTTGGATACATAAATAGAGAATTAGATTCCGAATAAATTAAGCATAGTGATAATTTGTGACAGCTCTGATGAATCATGTCTTTATGCGCCATGATTACGTGAAATGAGAGGGCCAGCCACACACAAGGCTGATAAATTGTTCCAAGTTCAGAAAGCATTTGATCTGCAGAGCAGCTCTCTCTCTTCTTACCCAGGCAAAAATACATTAACTAGAAAACCTTTACCTAATATCTCAAATGAAATTTAAAATATTACCAGGGCTAGGTGATATCCAATTACTTGGATTAAACATAGCAAGGTAATAAATAATATGTAATAGATAGAAGTGAAAACTAAAGGCCTGTGACACAGCTCATCGACAGGGAGGAGACTCGCATGGCTGAAGTGGACAGGAAATGCTGTGGTAGAAAGGATGATGAGACCGGCAGAGGAGGTAGGAAGGGATGGGACCTCTCATCCGCTGGTGAAAGCCACCCTGGGTTTTGCCCAGGGATTTTTGTGTCATCTGCAGCATGTTCTGAAGAGTGTTGACAGGAGGGATTACACAGAGGGGCTGATGGTAGGGCTATAAGGGAAGGTAACCGCAGTGGTTCAAGAGCAAAATGAGAAGCTTCTGAACACAGGCATGGAAGGTGACTATGGCTGGGAAAAGGTATTTGAAGAGATCTTGTGGGGAAAATAAATATTGGCAACATCTGTTTCAACTGAGAAAAGGACGGAGGAGTTTAGAATAAACAACTGAGTAGGTGATTTGGGACAAAGTCTATTTCTTCCTGTCAGTGCTACAGCAATAAAGTCTTCAAATCTATACGTAAAACAAAATTTTTTTTGTGTTTTCCACTGGTAAGATTTGGATGTGCCTTGTGTTCTCCAAGAAACCATTGTAATTAAAGGCTTTGGTCTCCAGGATGGGGGTGGTATGGACCTTTAGCCTTTCAGAGGTGGGGTTTAGTAGGAGGTCTTCAGATCACTGAGGTTGTGTGTGACCTTAAGAGAGATTGTCAGACCCCAGACTCTTTCTCTGACTTCCTGTCTGGCAGTGTAAACTCTTCAGTATGTATGGGCTTCCACCATGATGTACTGCCAGAGGTTAAACCACCTCCTCAATAACCCCCTCACTAAGGTCTGTCTTAGACTTCCAACCTGCAAAACTCTGAACTAAAACCTCCTTTTCAGGTATTTCATTATAGTGACAAAACACTGACTGTATACCTACCCCCATCAGATGCCCATGCTGGTCCACTGGTGTCTGTGCCCATTGCTAGCCATACTCAGAGACTTGTATCACTGCCCATAACTGCTGAAGAAGGAAAAGAAGAGGAAAAATACACATGGAATTCCACAGCTTCTGCATGGAAGAGATACATGATCTCTGCCAGGTTTCACTACTAGATGGCTCTGTTTAGGTTCAAAGAGATGGACACTGGTGATTAGAAGTATAATTTACTACTTTGTCCTTTTGCAGGAGGTCTGGGTATTTGAAGTCTAAATGCATTTTGTGGACCACATTCTACAACAAATGAAAAACAAAATTATTAGCTCCTTCTTTTTGAGACAGATAAGTATACCCAAATCAACATGAGAGGAAACAAAAATATAAAGTAAAAAATAATACATATCTTCAGCTGTGTGTAGTTAGTTTCATAAATGTCCAATCTTCATAATATTTAGTTTGCCATTTTAATAGGGCTTTCTCAAGCTTCTTACAGATACTGAAACAAATAATCACAAACTTGAATAACATTTTCTTAGTGCTCTGGAGTTCACAATCATTTTACTGGAGCAAAATCAAGGAATGTGGAGGTTCACACTACCCTTCAAGGCTATAGGGGAGAATCTGTGCTCTGCCTCTACCAGGTTGTGGTGCTGCTGCCTTTCTTTGGCTTGTGGATGGTGACATCACTGCCATCTCTGAGACCACCTTGTCTTCTCATATGTGTGAATTCTCCTACACTTCTCTTCTAAAAAAAAACCTCTATTACATTTGGGCCTATCCAGATGATCCAAGACCATCTCCTCATCACAAGATTCCTTGTTTAATCACAACTGCAGAAATTTCTTTTGCCATTCACAGTTTCCATGGAACAGAGCCTTGACATCTTTGGAGGCCATTATCCAACCCATGTGGCACTTGGGAGAAAACTTGACCAATGCACCATTAACAGTACCTGTATCCCAAAATACCACACATGAGAAAGCTCTGAAGGAATGTGCTAACTTGGAGAAGTGTTTAATTTTGTTTAAGGCTTTAGGGAGAAGAGTCAACTGAAGTTCATCTAGCCTTGGAAACAGTTGGTACAGGATGATTCTTGGGAGGGGAGGGAGTGCTCCTGTAAGTCAACTGTGATTGTCTTCACAGAATGAATTTTCTTGAGATGGATGAGGAAGAGTTTAGAGCAAAGATCTTATGCAAGATCATCTTGGAGAATAGCTGCAGGCAAAGAGGATAGGTGTAAGGACCACAATGCAAACCTCTCAAGTTTTCAGTATCTCTATTGGAAAAAGTTAATCTGCACTTAGTTTATTTATTTACAGACTTCCAGCTGAGGAAGTCTAAGAAATATAGATACTTCAGCTGCTGTCCTGGACATTTCTACACATAAACTGACTCTATGCTCTTAAACCTTTTGTCCTATTGATCCATGGAGAATAGAAAGAAACTTAGAAAAGGTACTAGAAAAGGGAGTGAACCTTACGTACAAGAAAATAGTAGATCTAAATGGAAGATAATGGAGGAAAGATAAAATCAGGGCTCATTTTAAAACAAATGGGAGAAATGGACAAAGATAAGTCATTTTTATTTTTCACAGGAATGTAACCTTACTTTTAAAGACTTTAAGACTAGATACAAATTCTCTACCATGAAACTTCCCACTAATTATCTAGCCTTATACCCTAAAGTCAGTGAATAACGTAAATTTCAGGTCCCTCATTAACTCTTTTCTTGACGATTTTTAGGTAATATATTGGAGGTTACAGTAATCTTTCTTTGGCAAGTGTTTTTGAATTATATTCATACCTTAGATTTTCTTTACATGTAAGAGCCATTTCAGTTGATAGTATTTGTGTGCAAACTAATTTGGGGTAATTAGACAAATCTGAATGGCAATGTCAGAACAACCAACCACGGATCTTATTAATTGCTCAGCAAATAACCATAATTAGATCCAAAAAGAAGTAAAATGAAAGACAAAACGATCAATTTGGAATTGTAGATAGACAAACTTTAAGACTTTCGAATGTTATTGAAAAATTCTACCTGTCCTGAATTCAAAGAATGTCAGTATTATATGCTAATAACATCCTATACATGGTTTTGCATTGTTTCTAAATTATTGCATTAATTATTGTGTGTGACATAAAGGCAGCCAGTCTTGACATAGTATTAATGGAGTCTATACTGGAAGCAACGTGAATCAATGGGATCTTCAACTGCCATGGTTTAGGTGTGAAATGGCTCTCAATATCTCATATATTGGAAGGTGGTTGGATCATGGAGCATGTAATTGGTTGACAAATAGGGACTGATGGGCTCCTACCTGGCTCACTGTTAGTAGGTCTTGTTGGAGGTGGATCCCTGGGGGTGAGACCTGGCAGCATGTACTTCCGGCCCTGGCTCCTCCCTTCTCTCTCTGCTTCCTGCCTGGCCCAGGCCTTTGCATCATGCTGTTCTCGTGTTAAAGCTTGCCGAATACAGTCTGAAACTTTTGAAACTGTGAGCCAAAATAAATTTATCCTCTTTTTTTTTATTTTAAAAAAGCAAAATAGAAAAAAAAAGGTAGAAGTAATACAGAATTTCAAAAAAAGTAAGAAAACAATGTTAGTCAATATATTACATATTGTAGCTTAGAAGTAGTTGTTCAAGTTACAAGATCTAGGCATAAAAAATGATCAATCAAACAATAACAACACAAACTATTCTTCCTGATGAACTGACAGAGAATTAGTAGTATAGTTATATATCTTGCATACTTACACATATATACGGTTATACGTGTGTATCTATAAACATATAATCTTTTCCCTTCTTCCATTTCTTCTTTCCCCTATCCCAGCTGGCTTCTCTTCTTTTAAATTGCCAGTGTTGGGTAATTTTCCTCCGCCATAAGGAAAGGGACTAAGACATCAACTATAAATGAGAGCACACCTCCTTGTGAATCTATAGATGTGTTCATCAGCCATAACATCCATTATTCATCCTTTTATTTCAAACATACAGAACACACGGGAATTCGAGTAACTACCAAATCTTCTTTGGTTCAGGAATGGTGCTAAGAAGATGTTATCATTTTTTGTTTATATCAAAACAGGTTCTAGAATATAGGTGGTCTACTGCCCCAATACTTTTGCATAACTATTTGTCAAAATAAGGGCAATGCTTTTTCTGACTGATGGAGAGCTCATACTTACAAAGGTCAGAGGGCAGGCATCGCTTTTAAAGTCCTTACAAAATTAAAACATTCAACTGAAAATAGTTGGTCAAAAATGGATTCTTGGCTTGTGGGTGATAAAAATTGAATCTTGTATCCAATGCTGAGTGAGGGCTCTGTGCTATCTGGCCTGATTTCCTGTGCAACACACATGCGCATTGTCACCATTGAGCTCTGAACCCAGACAAAACCCAAGAAAAATGCTCAAGCAGTCACTCCGTAGGCTACTGCAGCCCTTTAATAGATCATATTAACTTTGTAAAATCTCTTTAAGAAAATGTTTACACATATAGAGAAACTTTGCACTTTGGGTAACATGTTGTATTTCTAAGAACTTTTTTTTTCTGGTCGATTTTCACATTAAATCCTTGATCTTTCTTTATTAAACTACCCATACAAAAATAATTCTATGTTAATAACTATGTAAATAACAAATACTTGGAAGTGTGTGTCAGACTTAGCATCAAGTCACGTTCATAAGCAGTTACTGACTACACACTTACACACACGCATACGCACACCCCACAGACATACTCTCTGCCTCATTCCCTCCTCTACTTATTGTGCAATATATTTCATACCTCAATTATTATATACTAATGGAGTGTGTAATATCCTTTCCAGATTTCATTGTAGGTATTTATAAAAATGAATAGATTCAATTACAGAAAAAAAAATGTAGTCCCTGCCTACTGCTGTTTATTTTAATTGCAAGGAGTTAGGAATTTACATTTTGCATGCTTTGGTTTGGATATAAACTATGTGTGGGATCTGATTCCCATTGGAAGCTCTTTGTGTATAATCTTTGTGCATAATCTTTGCATTGTAAGCTAATCAAGATGTGAGTATCTGTGGTTAAATTTTACACATTCCGTTCTTAGAACATTAATATGCATCTATCATCTTTAGCATTTATAGCTGGAGAAAGGTAGTTTAGTTCATTCACCCCACAAACTTTTATTTATTTATTTACTTATTTTTCCCCCCTCATTTTTTCAGGCACTGAAGACAGATCAGTGAAGGAAAAAGAGGCAAATATCCTTGCTATGATGAAAGGATACAACTGAAGAGGAAGATAAGATGCAGAAATAATTGGTGTTTCCAAAGGTGGGCAAATTTTCCAATTTTGAGTAAGTTGTCCATTGTGGATGGTATTCTGACAAAATCTGAGGAAGAGGAGGAGAACATAAAGGAAGCAGTAAGTGCAGAGAGCCTGAAGCAGAAATGTGTGTGTATCCTAAAATTAACCCCAAGGCAGGTGTATCACAAGTTAAGAGACCAAGGGGGAGATAAATAGGAGATAAGGGCAGACAGGTAATGGTGAAAACTGTATTCTGTCTTGTATGCTACTCTACAGACTTTGACTTTTACTCTGAGAAAGAGCGAAAGACACACAATATGACACATTCACCAACAAGACAGAAGCCAACTGGACAACCTGCACAGGACTCTTGCTCCTACACACACCCACAGAGAAGTCAAGTCCTCTATGTATAAAACCCATGACATATCAATCTAGCTTCTATTTTCTCAGTGAGATGGGGATCAGTCATACCCTAACGCTAGAACAGAGGCTTCAGGGGAGGGAGTGAGCTTGTCATCTAGAAAAGCAACAAGGCCAGGATACGGAACATGATTTCCAGACTACTCTGAGAGACCCTATTAACAGTCATGACCTTGAATGTTTCTTTTCACTCATAGTCAGCTGAGCAGGTATGGGGCAGATGAGAAACAGGAAGAAAGTTGGGTTTTCAGAAGCCTCATTTTCCTTGATCATGATCTTACCACTAACATTCTTAATATTTTAATTATATTTTTCAATTTAGGTTCCTGAGTTTAGTAAATCACTGTAAACCTGCCTCCAATGTGCCAATCTAAACCCACTTTCTTTGGTTCCATGCCCATGACTTGTATCTAGCTTCTCTCTCTCTAATACCCACCTCTCTGCCGATACTCTTCATCTTACTACTACTGGAGACATAATTCCAATCATCTTCAAGTGCAAGCAAGTGCAACAGCCTCTTGTTCTGAGTTGCCCACCCCTCTACCTCCCTGACTCCCCTGTTGTGAAAGCTTGTCTGTGGCTTCCAGCCTCAATCAACATCCAGATTTTGAGACTTCACTGTAGAAGACACTGTGTCGCTGTCCCCCACAGATTCAAGTGTGATAGTGTTTACTTGCCAGCCATGCAGTCTATATGGGGGTGACTTCCATAAATTGGCTTTCAGTTTAATTAGTAAATCTGGCCAAGGCTCTGTTCTCGTCTTCATGATAGAAGATAAGAGATAACATTTCTGCTGAGGCCTTCATGACTCCAGAGGAAAATTTCTTTCCAGAACTGACTACAAAGCAGGTTACTCACTAACCATAACCTAAATCTGGCTGTTCCATCCTGTTCACAAGGATGCTTCGTTACCTCTATTACAAGATTTGCCTGCCCAGCCACTTGTCTAGTGTATCCAGCTGCCATTTTCCCCAATGATCAGTAATTCCGAGATTGTGGCTGCCTCATGGCCTTTTGTTCCCCGCGAGAAACTGGTCTTCCCGGATCCCTGCTGCACTGCTATTTTCTCCCTTGCTCTTTCTGCTCATCTTGCATGTAACTCAAGGCAGAAGATTGAATCAGGTGTCTCTGATTCTTCAGAATAAATTTGAGGCTGAAGCAGGAGGATCCTTGCAAGTTCAAGTCCAGTCTAGACTACATATTGAATTCAAGACGAACCTAGACAACACAGAAAGACTGTGTCTCAAAAAACAAAACAAAACAAAAAACCAGAATGTAGAGTTGAACATAGTCCTACCACTGATAAGTGATAAGTATTCTCAGGTGAAGAATGAACTGAATACTACTGAGGGAAGAACCAAGAGGCTTCAGGACCCTGTCCTACCACTCTGGGTCCCATCTGCTCCATATAAGAGCCAATCAGAGATAGTTGGGATGGCAAGCAACATGGGGTGGCAGACTGAATCACAGAGTTCTTGCTTCTTACCTCAAATTGGACCAGTGTTTTGACAGTCCAGATGGTTAATGCCACTGTGGGGACCTAGTTCACGTGTTCCGCTCATCACCTTGAGTAACACGCTCCTGCGGAAATTTGAGAAAGTGTTATCTAAACGAATGGGAGGTCAGCTTATCTTAGTTGAAAATAACAACAACAACAAAAAAAAGTCTCAACAGAAACATTTGGGCAGATTTCAGTT
The DNA here is from genome assembly GCA_004363535.1 of Dasyprocta punctata. Lineage (NCBI taxonomy): Eukaryota > Metazoa > Chordata > Mammalia > Rodentia > Dasyproctidae > Dasyprocta > Dasyprocta punctata. The sequence goes on along the minus strand of RJWM01001457.1, from coordinate 13,189 downwards.
TAAGCAAAAAGCATTTCATTCGCTTCATTTTAACAGTCTCTGTTGAATAAGCATGAGAAATGTTTCTCATTAGTTCTTCTTCCATATTATACTGACAAGCAGGGGGAAAACATGAGTTTTTTCTGTGCTTAACAAATATTCTGCAGTGATATGGAGCAGCAGGAAGAGACGCAAAAGGAATGGTAATTTTGCAAAATGAAAAGGCTTGGCCCAAAACAGCTCATTTATTCCCAGGAAGGAGTAAGAATATGCTAGCACATGATAAAAATAAACTGATGAAATATCTAATGCTGGAGATTATGATTAAAGATACTTTATAATCACTCTGGAAATGAGGTGGGGAGAAATACTTCATTTTCACAAATTTATTTTCTCACACCCCATTCATTCAGCATGAGACCCCCACAACAGGTTCATCATAGGTAGAACTTTTTCCTCATACCTTGGCAAATGTCTGCTATCATTCGAACAACTTATTGCACAAACTGCTTTTCTTTCTGAGTCTAAGATTTTAACACTAATGTGATTTCCTATTATTTTCAAAGCACCAAGATTAATTGTACATGAGGAATATCTAGTTTTGCAATGTAAATGCCTCTGACATTTTACTTTAATTCCAATTGGGATGGTAATTTAAGGACTTAATTAACAATAAAGATGAATCAACCTATAAAATGAATACATAAACAGGGAGCAGCAATTTACAAAAATGAAAGAAAAATTTTCTAATGCATTCTCTGGATTCTTATTGGAGTGGGAAGGTAGAATATGTTCATCTACTTTATCACATGATTAAGAATAGAAAACAACCAGGTCTGAATGTTGCCTGTTCAAACAACATTTTAGGTCTGCTAGTGGTTGTGAATATCAGTAACAATAAACAGGGAGTGAAAAGCAGTGGCTATTTCAAAGAAATAAATGTAAAGCAAATAAGCAATTGAAGTCTGAAAAGAATACCTTCCTTAGGTTTGCATAATCAAAAATAAGTACCATAACTCATTAAAGTAGAACAGAGAGATTTTATTGAACACTCACACTGAGTCTAGAAATGTGCTAAATATTTTGTATTGTCATGTTTATCCTCATACAACCCTGTGAGAGATTCTAGTGTTAATCTTCTCTTTACAGGAGGAGACTACAATTCAGAGAGGTTAAGTAACTTGCACAAGATCACCTAGGTAGAGCCAGGTGTGGAGATGCATTCCTGTAATCCCAGCACTCTAAAAAGAGTTCAGCCTGTAATGAGACCCTGTCTCCAAATAAAAAATAAAAACAGATCTGGGTATGTAACTCAGAGCAAAAGACCCTGCCTGGGCTCAATTCCTAGTGCCACAAAAAGAAGAAAAGAAGGAAGGGAGGGAAGGAGGAAGGGGGATTATCTAAATAGTCAGTGATAGGGCAGGATTTAAATTTAAGTGATTCAGACTCTAGATGTGTTATGCAAAGGTAATTTCTTAAACTTTTTTGTCATAAAAATACCTTGAAATATATAGACTAGCAAGAAACTCAACCATCTTCTTAAATCATGGAGAAGAAAAAAAGGATCTTTTTTAGAATGTTTAGAATGACAAAAACTGGTGAAAATACATACCCATGAAAACTTAGATATAAGTCGGCACCTGATGTAAAAGTTTTTCATTTATAATGTGAGGTAACGTATCTCTCATTTTTTCCTGTGAATTTTGTAGTGTCATAATTAGCTTCCAAAGGAATTTTCTAGAGTTCATAACAAAGTGTTTACTGGGTGTTTTTCCGTAGGAAAACAGGAAATACAGTGTATTTTTAAGAAGTTTGGAACGTAAGTAGGGAAAACTATGTAGCCAATAAATTAGAAGGTACTCATAAATTTTGACAGCTCATACAATGCTTTCATTTAAAGTTTCATTTATTTTGATAATAATCCTTGAGTTGATGTTATGGTTTATATCAATATGCCCCCCAGAGCCTCATGCACTCATAGATGGGGCTTTTTAGATGAGTGGATCCTGAGTGTGTGATACTGGATTAGTCCACTGATTGGTTTAGCATAGTCTTGGGTGTAAATCATAGATTTACTGAAGAGAGAAGACATACCCTTGATGTTGGTGCCACCAGTCAATAGGCTTTCAGCCTAGATGGAATAAAAAGGGAAAGAAGGAAGATTTACTGCTTCCTGCCTGCCATTCTATAAACTGTTCCTCCTCCATCATGACCCACTACCATGTTTCTCTGCCTTGGAATTTAAACAACTGTGAACTGAAACTTCTACAAATCATGAGCCAAAATAAACCTCTCCTTTAACTTGTGGGTGCTGGGTATTTTGTTCAAGCAGTAAGAAGATAGCTAAGACAGACTTTGGTACCAACAGTGGGATCATTGCTGTCACACTCTCTGACCATGTGGTTCAGGAGCTCTTGGAACAGCCTCAGGGAAGGAGTTTGGAAAAGTTTAGAGTTGCTGGCTGGAGAAACAGCTGTAGAATACTGTGTGCCAATCACTGTGTGATGGGAGAGTCTTGTCAGAGCTCAGATCAGAATGCTGATAGAAATGTAGCCAGGAAAGACCAGGCCCATGAGATTTCAGTTGGGAATAAGGACTACACTGGCAGTTGGACTCCAGGGCATGTGTGCTATGATTTGGCACAAAATTTGTCTGCATTTTGCTCATACCCTGAGACTTCACTGGAGGCTGTGGTTAAAGGCAGTAGACTAATTAACCTGGTGCAAGAAATTTTAAGGCAGTGTCATGTTGAGGCAGTGGCATGGCTACTGTCGGAAGCTTTTAGCTAGTTCTACCTTGAGAATCAAGAACAAATAGCCTAGCAGAATTATTTCAAATTTTTTTGAGTCTAGTCAACAAGAAAACTCCAATAAAGTTGTGGCCTGCAAAGATGGAATAGAGGAGAACCTGATTGCTGAAAAGATTAGCATTAAGAAGTCAAGAACTTTGGAATAGAACGGTAGAAAAGATGATCTGAGGACATCATAAGAATTAACAGGACTCTGCCATTTGCAGCCTTGAAATTACAAAGACAAAAGACTTTGGTTTGAGTGGACATCCCTAGGGGACCATTTTTAAGAATGGTGGCAGCCTAAGGAATTTGTTCATAAGGATTGGACTCAGTCATCCAGGTACTCGTTCCCTACAGCCAATAAAGAAGGAAATCTTGCTGCTGCTCCAACTGATGACACACTTAGGCATCATTCACATGGTGCTGGCTTTAGGTATATAAAGAACACAATAGTCATAGGGTCAGGAAGCCTTCCACCAAGATTTCAAAAGAAGACCTGGCAGTTTAGGCAACGTACCCTTAATGGGTTAGTATGTGAAGCTGTGAGCATGAAGCCAGATGTCCAGTGGAGATCTTAGTATGTTGGAGAAACCAGGAATGTGGATCATTTAAAGAAAGCTTCAAGAAGTGAGCAAAGCCAGCCCAAAAGAGAATGGCTGCAAACTGACAGTGCTATAGAGGTGGAGCCACCCAAACTCTTTGGAGTTCACAGCCTGCCACAGATTACCCAGTGCTGAACACAGAACTATGGTATTTAATGTTTTCTCTGCTGGATTTGGGTCCTGTTTTGGTCCCATTCCTTCCTACCTTGTCTACCCTTTGGAATGGGAATGTTTATTCTGTGCCATTGTATGTTGGAAGTGTTTAACTTTCCTTTCATTTTTACTGGGGCTCAAAGCTACGAGTGTGCCTTAAATCCCAGAGGAGAATTTGGATTTAGGCTTTTCAGTAATGCTGAAACTGTTAAGACTTTAGCACTCTCAGAGACAGACTAAATGCATTTTGTATAAAGGGATGTGCATGAGGGTTTTGGGAGTCAGGAGTGGAATGTTATGGCTTGCATGCAGATATCCCCTTAAAGCCTCATAGGTGAGGCTTTTGGTAGCGACTGGATGATGGGTATGTGATACTAGATTAGTCCATTGTGATTTAACATCATTCTGAGTATCATTCATGGATTTACTAAAGAGGCAAGAACCACCTTGGTGTGTGTGACACCAACCATTATGCTTGTAGCCTGGATATAATAAAAAGAGAAACAAGCAAGGCTCACTTCCTCCAGTCTGATGCACCATGAAATACTTCTTCTCTGCCATGCCCGTCTACCATGCCACCCTGCTTTGGTGCAGGCTGACTATGGACAGAAATCTCTCAAACTGTGAGCTAAAATAAACCTTTCCTCCTTTAACTGTGGGTGCTGGGTAGTTTGTTTCAGCAACAAGAAAGCAACTAAGACAAGTTGTGTAGTGCAGATATTATTACACTTCTTTAACACAGGTTATCAGAAGTCCAAGTTCCATCAACTTGCCCAAATTTACATATATTTATTTGTTTATTTATTTTTTATTATGCTACAGAGAGTTGAATCCAGGGCCTTTGAATTGAGCTACATCCCCAGTCCTTTAAAATTATCATTAAATTTTTTTTTTAAAAAGAATCCTAGCTAGGTTGTTCAGGCTATGCTTAAACTTACCATCCTCCTACCTCAGCCTACCATAGTGCTGTAATTACAGGTGTGTACCACCACTCCTGGCTGTGGATTTTGAATAATATTGGGCTCCAGCACAGACCTGTGCCTCTGTCAAGATTTAATACTGATAGAATATTTATTATCTAAGGCTTTGGCAGACAATTATTTCATGAAACAGAAAGTTCTCCTGGGGTTTTTGCTAAAGATGAATATTCTCACTTTGTGACCACCATACCACATTTCTCAGTAGGAAATTCCAGTGTAATGAGATCATCATCATGGCCCCAGGACCACAGGTGTCAATCAGTGCTCATAATACTGTTATTCTATGTCCAATATGTTCACACCTTAACTTTTTCTGCCTTCACAAAAATACTGTTTTATTTTTATTTTTCAGTTTTATTTTTCCCTTTTCTGTAGAAGATGCTGAGACAGAAAGTAACTACCCTAACAATGCTATCAGTCAGGCTATGTTGTAGTTCATATTAAACACCAATACCAAAAACCTCAATGTGTTGCAACTTCAAAAACACAATTAATACTTGGCTGCAGGTCTCATGAGGCTCTGAGGCTGTGCTTCCTTCCCTGTTCACTCCAGATCCCAACTTTAAAAAGTCACCCTCTGAAGAACAGCGCTGATCACTTGGCAGAGGCCTAAGGAGCCACTGTGTGTGTGTGTGTGTGTGTGTGTGTGTGTGTGTGTGTTCCTCTTAAAGCTTGCGCTCAGTAGCTCGTGCCCTTCCCCTCAGGTGCCAAGGGCCAAATCGAGTCACCTGGGCAAGCCTAACATCAGGAAGGGGAAGGAATGAATAATCCCCTACAAAAGAAAGACAATCACACACCTTACTGAAGTCTGTAAACTGGATGACAAATATTTACTTCTTCCCTCACTGGAGTCACCCCAAAAGTTTTATCTCAACATGAGATTGGACTGAAAATCTAAAAATTTGTGATAGCTTTCCATCAGGGCTGGGGGCGTCTCCTGTGATTGTAGAAAACTATGAACAGTTTATTAAAATGTCACACCGGTGATATGTGGGAGCTCCTCTGACCTTCCCAGGAAATGAACCACCCCACTGTCCAGTGTACCCATGGTGTATATGCTACCTGTGATGTACTCAGCAATATCTCAGTCATCAGATCCACTATTATAATATTGTAGCACTTGTATTCAAGTAACCCTCACTGTATTTAATAGTGGTCCCAAAGTGCAGGAGAAAACATAAAATGCTTTCTCTCAACTTAATCAGGAAGGGTAGGAGGCAGGTCCCAAAAATTCTGAATTTCATAAGGAAAGATGGGGGTGGGAAATAGATGCAGAGGTTGTGAAGATCTACCATTTGAATGAAATAGTATGGGCTTCTGTACTACAGTACAGTATGAATTTCAGATATCTTCTGGGGGTCTTAAAACATGTGCCCCACGAATAAGAGGAAACTGCCATATTTACACTACAGAAATGGCCAAAGACTACAAATCAGGACCTCTTTTCTTATATTACACATGGTGAATTACAAATTCACCAGCCTAGAGCTGGGCTTGGTGCCGCACGCTTTTAATCCCAGCACTCAGGAAGGTGAGGTAGGAGGAGCGTTGTGAGTTCAAGACTGGCTTGGGATACAACGCAAGCACAAGGCCAGCCTGAACTACATAGTGTGCCCTGCATCAAAAAACTAGGACTGGGAGTTTGGCTCAGTGGCTTAAGTGCCTGTCTGACAGGTGCGAGGTTGTGAATTCAATCCCTGGAGCCAAAAAAAAAAGAAATTTACCAGCCTATCACTAAACACTCTGCTTTTCTCCATGGCATAGGAGAAGGATGAGAATTCTGTTTAAGAAGAGGACACATAGGAGACACACAGCAACCACTGGCATACCAGAATTCTGAAGTGCATTGGGAAGCTGTTGTGAGCACACCCTACTGGACAGGTGAGCAATGCTTCTTCATTAGCTTTTTGCGTTCTCTGGGAGCAGTGCACCTGCCATTTTTCTCATGGACCTTGGCTCTGCCCTCTGGGAGATTCTTTGTTTCTCTTTTCCTCCTTGGCTATCTCTAAAGAACACATTGGAAATCTGCCTTCCTTGGAGGTTTTGTAATTATCTTAGCCTATTTTTGCCCACTGGAGTTTGTCTTTTTATCTGTTTAATTCCAGTCAGTTCCAGATGCCACTAGCCACATCACCAGTTCTTTTCCAGATGAGATTCTATTTGTTAATAATTGAAGCTTACCAGATTTTTGTGAGTAAGTCTCTTTATAGACTCATGTTTTCTATTGGAAAAGATTTCCTGCACAACCCCTACGTTGATTCAGATTTCAGCAGAGAGCTTAACCACTGCATCCTTGATTGGTTTTTCCAGGAGTTTGGTTTTTTATCAGTCTTTGTGACTTCAGACTTTTTACAGATTTATCATTTTTATTTTTTCACATTGCTGTTGGGGCAAAATAACAAACTTATAGATATTTCATGATTAATTGGAAGACTGATTAAGTTGCTGTTCTGTTGTCTCTGGTAAATTCAATTGACCCTGACAATGTCAGAGTGATTGCCTATACCTTAAGGCACCTTGGGCTGACCTGGGCTCATTCAGTCAAGTTTCTCTCTCCAGAACAACTGCTATATTATAGTAATGTCCTTAACCACTTCAATTAGTCAAGTCTCTCTCTCCACAACAATTTCTATATCATGGTAATGTCCTCAAGTATAGTCATTCTGTAAGAGTCCCCTCCCCTGGTTCCTGGAATGTTTCTATTGTTTCAAGACTAGCCTGTCTGTCAATATATGATTCAATATATGTAACCAATTATGTAACATTTGGTCACTTGTTTTGTACCTCCCACTGCTAATTCTGTATAGACTAAACTCCTTCCAGATTCGAGGGCGTTGCTTGGGAGGAATTATCCCTGAGACTGTCCACTGGCGTGAACTCCAACAGTCCGCTGGTGTAAAGATTAAATGCTGCCATCTTATCTGCTTGATGCACAGAATCTTCCTTTTGGTTTGGTTTGGCTTGACTTGGCTTGGCAAATTTTCCGCAACACTACAAGTCCTAGAATTTCTGAAAAACACCCCAATTTCTTTTTATTCCATCTTTCAAACCAGTCAATTCTATCCTGAGCTCCTCTTTTTCCAAATACCTTATCTAAAACAGCCATTTATTTATTTATTTACTCTATCTTGTTTATTTATTTTATTATCATTTTGTACTGGGAATTAAACTTATGACCTCTTGCTTGCCAGGCAGGCACTGTGCTGCTGAGCCATGTCCCTGGCCCAAATACAGCCCATTTATGCACTTTATATTTTCCCACTTCTTCACCTAACACAAGTTAAATACATCATCTGCTTTCCAAACTATTATGGGCAACAGTTCTATTTAATGTTTCATGATTCCATTTTATGACTTCCAGTATCTAATAATAGTCTACTTCTCACCCTCTGTCCAGCCCACAAATAGTTTCTGTACTTTATGCATTCTTTTAACAGCAGAGAAGTCTACTTCCAATACACTTTCGATGTACGGTAAATCCAAAATCTTAGTGGATTACAATAACAGAATTTGTTAATTTTTCATGAGTTAATATTGACTATAAGAAGATCACAACAGTCCACCACATCTCCCAAAGTGAACTCAGAGAGTTACTTGGAACATTGTTCAGCTAAAAGCAGAGGAAAAACATGTGCGGTTGGCCATGAAATAGATTTCACAGCTCTGTTAGCTCTGGTTGCATTCTAGTGATGAAAAAAAGGGGAGGTGGATAATGGTATTTGTATGCAAATCCCCAAAAAAGAGGAATCATAGAATGGTTTGTCTGTAGAAAGCAATGAGTTTTGAAAAACTATGCAGTGCTCTATGGTAGTAGAGTCTATCTGACTCCAACTCTGTATTTTAAATCACTATATTTTAACAGTATGCTGTTGCCTGTTCAAACAATGGTTTAGCCTCCTTTTGACATTGGTTAGGGACACAAGTTCCCAGAATGCTTTGTGATACAGACAAAATAATACCGCACTTTGATTGCAATCTTTTCTAAGTGACATACATGTAAACACAGCCAAGGCTACCAGAAATTCTAGATGAACTTTTCTCAACTAGCTTGAAAAAAAAGTTACTCCCAACAGAATGACCAAAGAAAGATGCAGGCCTACAGCAATATGAGCTGCATTTTTGCACCCTTTTTAGAATGATAAAATAGTAAGTCATAAAAAATTATGTTCTTCAATGATGCTTTTCATTTTGAGAGATTACTTGTAATTACTTATCATTAGCTATGATTTAAAGTGGCTGGAGCAATAGATACTTTATCCCTCCTCTTTCATAAGGTGGGGGATGTAAACCTGCTCTGTCATTTATATTGGTACAATAAAGCAATAAAGTAGAAGCTTAAAGCAATTACACAGATGATTCAAAGAAACACTGTACACATGTATATATGTATATGTGTGTTTATACATATATTTTTTCTATTTAACTGGAACAAATCCAGTCCACAAATCCTGACACCAAAGAGCATGTTTCATTGGTATTTTTGTTTGGAGCTACAGAATCTCAAAATTCTCCCTTGGTTTTCAACACACCTAGGATATGAATATAACCTGAGGCTAAACAAGAGCAATAGGTAAAAGAGAGCTGCCATGCCAAAATCGGTAAGTGGACATTAGGCTTACACAGTGGTTTTGAGGATACAATTTTATATTTTTCCATAGCTATAAGAACAAGAGTTATACAAAACTTAGCATTGTATTTGAGCACTGGATGTTGAGTATGTGCCCAAAAGAACTTTGATCATTTTTCATGCCTCTGAGATAAAACTGGGAAAGGAGTCATTATTTAGCATAGGGCAAGAATTAATAATGTTCTAAGCAAAATCAACCTGTCTGACCATATAAAACCACTGGTTTGTTCTAGTCATATCTTTATACTTGGATAAGATCCTCACACATTAGGGAAGGCAACATGTTTTAATCAGTCTTTGTTTCAAGTGTTAGTCTCATCTAGAAACACCTTCATATACACACACACACCCAAAATATTATTTAGCCAAGTCTGGGCAGCCTATGGCTCAGTCAAGTTCATACATGAAATAAACTTTCACAGTATCATTGGAACATTTATTTAAGAATTTAAAATTCTAAACTCGAATACATGATGTGAAAATGAAAGATAATATATTAGATGTGCAATTTATGTGGAAGTGAGGAAAAGAGTCTTTTTGGAAGTGTGGATTTGGAGCCATCTAATAAAATGATCTCTGCACTACATTAAAAAAGAGTGGAGAATAAATTAATATGTTGTAAAGTAAATAAATGATGATTATATCCTTTAATTTTCTTATGATCTCATACTTTAATATATACTTTTTCAATTACTCCATTAAATGTCTGTCTCAGATAATACTAGTTAAGAGCAATTCCTCTGTACAAGACCATAAAATTAAGCAAGTACAGACAAGGAAATAAGACATATGAGTGTCAGAACTACTTATGAGGACAACTTAATTTTGTCTAAAGATGTCTTTCTTTTTTCCCCTTTGTAGGCTACATATGTGCCAGTTCTTGCTATTCAGTGTTTTAAAGGTCACCCAGAACCTGAAAATATCCATCATGGCCATTCCAGCCTTTACTAATGTCAATCACATAACTTCTCTCTTATTATTAACTGCTGAGCATTGTTAAAAAAAAATTGTACAACAATGCCAGCCGGTATTACAAGAAAACATATTATGCAACATCATCGGGCCTATCAAGACTGCTGGGCAGTCATTTATCTCTAGTTGACTCTTGCTTCATGCAATTTCTGTTATAAATCTTTCCTGCCTTCCCCATTCTTATAAAGCCCCTGAATCTGTAATGCATCTCATCCACTCTCAGCAAATGGAAGTGTTGAGTCTGACATATTTGAGAAAAGAAAGACTATGTGATATAAATTACCCCCACTTCCTTCCATTTAATGCAACTTGCTTGTATATTAGCCCTCTTTCCTTACTTTCCTGTTCTATCAGGGTTTTGTCTTTCTCCCTTGGTATTTTGTCATTTATTGACACACTATAGCAATACATGGGTCTTTGGATCTTATTTCTGCATTTACCCTATATTATCATTTGATTACCAAATATCCTCTACTTACTAGTTTACCTGCTAATGCTTTAAATTTAACCTTGCTAAATTCTTTAAGGTTGTTTCCAATTCCACAAAATTTTGTAGATATATGAAATTATCTAGGTGGTTGTATGTATTCTCTAATTCTTTTTTAGGTCAAAATAAGTAACAATTTTTTTATCTGTACCTAGCACTGAAATTTCATACTCCTTTTACTGTGGAGAGTCTAACATCATATAAAATCCTTCCTCCACGATTTATTACCATAATGCAGTCACCTCGGCCACCTTACTTATGAGTTTATTGTTGCTCTAAAGAGAACTTGCACTTTCCTGCTTCTCCAAATGACAGACCAAATGGAAAATTCTTGCCAATAGATTTCTTAGATGGTAACCTAAAGTTGCCAAAATGCCCTTCTGAGAGAGTCTCCCTTCACTCAGGCAGCATCTAAGTCTGATAAGCAGGGGCTCCCTAAATGGTAGACCAGCCACCTGTCGCCACGTTCTTCCAAGTGGGCATCCCAGCTGAGTGATAATGCTGTTGGAGGAATTGGAATCCAGCAACAGCGACTCACAGCAAAGGCAATTTATCTTTCTTTCAGGACGAAACACCAAATGCAGCAGGTTGTATATTTTTGCTCATAAAATGTATACTTTGTTGAAATAATTTTTCTTCAAATGCTTTGATGGACATCCTTGGCAGATACACACACTAGTAATTTCCATATTAATTCACATTTCCTTTGGTCATATTAGTCTGAAAAGTTTTGCACCCCTCAGACAGGTACTGCTGTTTTCTTTTGATTGTGAGTCACGTGACAAAGTCATTTCCAAAGGACAGGCAGTCTCTGGTCCATTAAAAAGTGTGCTGTGACTCTCCCTAACTGGTCTGTGTTGAAATTACTAATAATAGATACACAGACTACAGCAATTTTTAATGACATCTAGCAATGTTGGGTTATATAGACCCAGAATTACAATGATAAATGTTAGAAAGCAAAAGGAAAAGGGAAAGAGTTATAAAAGTTGAGAAGTATCTATTGTCAAATTTACCTGATTAAGGGTGATCGTCCAAAATTTTTTTCTTTTTTTTCTTTTAGAAACTAAGCCAAACAAAAACTGAACAGAAATTATACAGAATTTCAAAAAAAATAGGAAATTAACAATAGCTAATATATTGCATATTGTTATCTTAGAGGTAATTGCTCAGATTATAAGATTCAGGCATGAAAGAATTGATCTTCCAATTTTAAAAACGTTGGAATATCATTATTTTAATGCTAAATTTTATTTTCCTTAGTCATTTACAAATTTTTCCTCAAATAAAAAAAATTTTTAAATGTCCCAAACCCCTTAATGGCAGGATTCATTTGGCTTCCAAATTTATAAAAGAATAGAAAGAAAAAACTGATGCATTTCAAAAGGAAAAAATACATCATCTGCCATCAGAGTAACACAGAGAGGGAGCACAGGCTGCTGGGCTCCAAAGTTTATGTGAGCTACATCAGCGCTTCCATTAAAATTCCCGTCACATCTCAAGTTTGTTTCTCCCGCGAACTGCTCTGCTTGATCTGTTATCAGTCAGACTGTAGGCAGCACTCCTCTTACCTTTAAGAATGTGATAAGGGGTCCTACGGGGCAATCAAACTAATTCTGTTTTTTGTTTAATCTCTCAAAAGCCTGTTGCCCAGGGAGAAGGGCGCCCAGGTGAAACCACTCTGCTCCAGGCTGGTGCTGGAGCCTCTCCCCCACCCAATCCTGCAGCCCAAAGCTTTTTCCTGGCACATCTCTTTGCTAGCACAGTTTCACTTTTGCTTTTCTCTTTGCCCTCCAGAAAGTCTCCGAGGGGTTTCACTCAGTACCCTACAAGGCTGAAGTGGAACAGGAGCAACATGGTAATTGCATGTGAGTTACAGTTGAGGCCTAATGAACATTATATTTATGAAGAATGTAGCTCTGATTTCTAAAAAGCACTTTGGTAAATTATACAAATTAAATATTCATTACTTTGTACTTCATTAGTTCACATTTGGAACACTTTTTCTTCATTATAATAGCTGGGAGTAAAAGCTTTTTCTTCCTTTTTTCAATACATTTTATTCTGTTATTTTCAGAAACTCTACTTTATGAGGGCAAACTCTACTTTTTCCATGGGAGTAAATGAGTCAGTTTCCTTTTTTTAAAAACTGCTTATTTATTTCACATGCATGAAAAAATGAATATGCATGTGTCATTCTTTTTTTAATAATCAGCAGAAGAGTATGTAAACTTAGTCTGATTTTCACACAAAACTAACTTACTGCTCTTTATGCCTGTAAAAGAAATGTTATATCATTCAGAGTAACCTCAGTACTAAGTGAAAGGTACTTCAGAGTCATAAACAGCATGTACTTTCCATGCTAAAATAATCCCATGTGATTTCTTAGTCCTCAGATTCCCAGTAGTTAAAGATACTTTAAGTAGTAAGGATGTTTGAGGTACGTGATGAATAGACAGTCTCATCTGGCACGTGGAAATTCAAAAAGAAGGAAGAATTATCAGTGGACCTACTTTTTTCCACTTCTAAACACTCTACTCAAGTAAAATGCATTCTTCCCTGGAAATATTCAGCAAATACTGAAAATGAGTAACCTCC